>QRFJ01003924.1:0-122835 GCA_006176705.1 Cocos nucifera
CAATAGATTTAGATCTGATTTCACAAAGGGTTGTGATTGGTTGGGAGGAAGAGGAGTTGGATCATGCTTAGTCTATAAATAAGACCCTGCGCCCAACTCAGATTCTAAAAGAAGCAATTCAATTGAGAAACCCCACGCCCCAAGGCTGCCTCTCCCTCCTTCTCCACGTCATAGTCTCTTCTCCCCTTGCTCTCCACGTCAAAGAGGAGTTTTGGACTTGGTTGGTGCGATTCAGATCAAAGAAAGGCATAACAAATAAGAAGGCTGCGCTGCTGCAAAGGACGACCGCTCATCTTCAAAAGAGTTTTGAAGATCCTCCATATCAGATTCAGATCTGATTTTTGGAGGTGTAATAGAGAAGAAGAGGATATCCAGATCCAACCTGAGTGGATACCGGTAGAGGCCAGGCACTTGCGTGGCTAAGATCCAGAACCTTCCGCTGCAAATAGGATCATCAACAGGGTAATAGGATTACCCAGATCAGGTAAATTAAATTTGATTTAATTTATCTTTTAATTTTATTTTATTAAAATAATAAGAATCAGATCTAAAACATATTAAGATCTAATTGGGATCAAAAGAAAAATTTTTGAAATAAATCTCTTGATCTGATCAGATCTGAACGAACCTGGACCGAGAAATCAGGATTTTCCTTCATATATAAGGTTCATCATAATCTTAAATAAACCACTAAGATACAACATATGATGAAATAAATGCCTTTATTTATTTGAAAAATGTCCTTACATGAGTTTGGAAGACAAAAGAATAACCCGTCAAAATACAAATTTTGATTGGCTTGAGAGCATATTCCTTTCAATCTCCCACTTGCACTAAAGCCAATCACTCTTATATTTTAATCCCATACATTCAAGGTGGTGATCGAACTGCTGCTATGGTAGAGCCTTAGTGAACGGGTCTGCTATGTTGTTCTTTGTATCTACTTGTTCAATGACAACACCTTATCACTCAATTATTTCATGAACAAGATGAAAGCATCTTAGGATGTGCTTAGATTTATGATGAGACCTTGGTTCCTTTGCTTGAGCAACTACTCCAGTATTATCATAGTAAAGTGATACTAGGTTCTCAATTTTAGGAATAATACCTAATTCAGTGATGAACTTCTTCATCCAGACAGCTTCCTTGGTGGCTTCACTTGCAGCTATGTATTCTACCCCAGTAGTTGAGTCAGCTATAGTTGGCTGTTTGGTACTCTTCCAACTCACTGCTCCATCATTCAAAGTAAAAACATATCCTAAAATGGATTTGCTATCATCTAGATCTGATTGAAAATTAGAGTCAGAATATTTTTCTAATTTAAGATCAGATCCATCATATACCAGAAAAATATCCTTAGTCCTTCTCAAGTACTTAAGAATATTTTTCACAGCTTTCCAATGATCCTCTCCTGGATCAACCTAAAATCTACTAGCTATGCCTAAAGCATAAGCAACATCAGGCTTGGTACATAACAAGGCATACAATATTGATCCTATAGTTGAAGCATAAGGAATAGAACTCATTCTATTTCTCTCTTCAGGTGTCTTAAGAAACATCTTCTTAGAGTGATATATGCCTTGACTCATGGGTAAGTAATCTCTTTTACTCCCATCCATACTGAACCTTTTCAAAATTAAGTTAATGTACCTAGACTGGGACAAGCCTAGCATCCTCTTAGATCTATCTCTATATATCTTTATACCTAGTATATAGGATACTTCTCTCAAATCTTTCATAAAAAATTTATTTGATAGCCATAACTTGACTGATTGCAACATTGAGATATCATTCCCAATGAGGAGTATATCATCTATATATAGAATCAAGAAAACTATGGCACTTCCACTAGTCTTCTTGTACACACATGGTTCATCTACATTCTTGATGAAGCCAAACTCTTTGACTGTAACATCAAAGTGGATGTTCCAACTTCTTGAAGCTTACTTTAATCCATAAATGAATCTTTTAAGCTTGCATACCTGATTTGGTCTCTCATTCGAGACAAATCCCTCTAGCTATCACATGTAGACCTCGTCCTCTAAGAAACCATTAAGGAAAGTAGACTTCAAATCTATTTGCCATATTTCATAATCATGGTATGCTGCTATGGCAAGCATAATCTAAATAGATTTAAGCATGGCAACAGATGAAAATATTTCATCATAATCAATCCTCTATTTTTGCCTGAAATCCTTAGCTACTAATCTGGCTTTATAGGTTTCAACTTGGCCATTCACTCTAATCTTTTTCTTATAGATCTATTTGCACCTAATAAAGTTCACGCCCTCTGGTGCATCCACCAAAGTTCTTACTTTGTTGGTGTACATGGAGTCCATTTTGGATTGCATGGCAGGCAGCCATTTGTCTGAGTCTCTACTCATGACAGCTTTCGTATAGGTTAGAGGCTCATCGTTCTCAATGACTTGGGCTTCATTATTCTCAATAACAAATCCGTACCTCATAGGTGCATGTCACACTCTATCAAACCTACAGATTGGAGTTGTGTGTTCTGGTTCTTCCTTATTTATATGTTTATTTGATTAAGAAATATCTATTTATTTTTCTTAAACTTTACTAAGTTCAATATTTCTCCCACTACCTCTTTCTAAGATGAACTATTTTTCCATGAAAGTGGCATGCCTACTTATAAATATCCTTTGTTCAGTAGGATGGTAGAATAGATATCCCATATTATCTCTAGGATATCCTACAAATAGACATTTATCTACTCTAGCATCTAACTTATGTACAAAATTTCTTTTGACATATGCTGGACAACCCCATATCTTAAGATACTTAGGATTAGATTTCTTACCTCTCCATATCTCATATGGAGTGCTAGACACAGACTTAGAAAGTACTCTATTCAAGATGTATACTGCGGTCTCTAAGGCATGACCCAGAAGAAAATAGGTAATTCTATGAAACACATCATGGATCATACCAAATCTAATAAGGTATGATTCCTCCTTTTGGCCACACCATTTAACTATGGTGTATAAGGAGGAGTCCATTCAAAGAGAATTCATTTTATTTTAAGATAGTCTAGAAACTCACTAGATAAGTATTCTCCTTTTCGATTAGATTGAAGAATTTTTATACTCTTTTTAGTTTGTTTCTTGACCATTCTTTGATACTCTTTGAATTTATCAAAAGCTTTCAATTTGTATTTCAAAAGATACATATATCCAAATCTAGATAAATCATCAATAAATATTATAAAATAAGAGTATCTTCCTCTAGCATGAGTGGTCATAGGACCACATATATCTATCTGTACAAGTCCTAATAACTCATTTGTCCTTTCTCCATGTCCACTAAATGGAGTCTCAGTCATTTTACCCATGAAACATGATTCACAAGTTTCTAATGATTCATAATCATAAGGATCAAAGAACTTTTCTTTATATAGCTTATTAATCCTATTCTCACTAATATGATCAAGTCAACAATGCCAAAGTAAAGTATTATTTATGTTCTCTCTTTTTTGCTTTCTACTTTCATCAACATGAAAAATATTGTCATCCAAACATAGAGTTAACAAACCATTGTTAAAAATGCCATTGCATATTATTTTATTAGAATATTTGATAGAGCAACCATTGCTCGTTACATCAAAATTATATCTTTATTTTAATAACAATAATATAGATACAATATTTTTAATTATCTTAGACATATAATAATAATTTGTCAGCTCTAAGATCTTTCCTGAAGGTAACTTCAAAATATTTATCCCTATAGCTTCTGCTTTGATGGATTCTCCTCCAGCGCTGTAGAACTCAAAGTTACCTTTCTTCAAACTCCTAATTTTCTACAGCCCCTACAATGATTTACAGATATGAAAATCATAGCCGGTATCCAATACCCAAGAGTTTGAAATGAAAGAATTTAATGACAATATAGTATGTATCTCATACATACCTTTTGGTGCTTTATTTGCACCAGTCTTCATAATTATAAGATAAGCCTTACAATTTATCTTCCAATGACTTATTTTGCCATAGTAAAAATAGGTTATTTGTCCGAAGGCCTTCTTCTCCTTCTTCTTCTTATTTATACCACCTTTTAGGTTTAGCCTCCTCTTTGAACCCTTTTTGCCTGCCTTCTTCTTGGAGATCCCATCTACAAGAAGAAAAGGAGCCTTATCCTTCTTGATATGGCTTTCCGCTATTTTAACAATATTTAATAGCTTAGGCAAGAAAATATTCAGTTTGTTCATGTGATAGTTCATGATAAACTGAGAAAATAATTTTGAGAGTGATTGCAAGATCAGATCCTGACTCAACACTCCATCCATGACAAAATCTAATTGGCTTAATCGAGTGATTAGATCAATTACCATCAGCACATAGTCTTGCACGGATGAACCCTCTACTATCCTGACATGGAATAACTGCTTAGATATCTCATATCTAGCAATTCTACTCTATTCTCCATAAAGCTCTTTTAGGTTGAGTAATATGGACTAAGTGTCCATGCTATCATGTTGCCTCTGTAACTTGTTACTCATGGAGGCAAGTATGATGCACTTAATAGTAAGAGAATCATTTTGCCACATCTTGTATATGAACTTTTCTTCCTCTATAGCATTTTTCCCTAATGGCTCAAGATCAGGGGCATCAAGAATATAAGAGAGCTTTTCTTGACTAAGTTTTATTTTTGAGTTTCTCAGCCAATCCACATAGTTAGGACCGGTCGACTTATTTGAATCCAAAATTGAACGTAGTGAAAGTGAAGAAGTCATTTAATCTACATAATTAAAGAACATTACATAAGCAAACAACTCATGATGACATACACTATTAAATTAGGATTTTGATTTAATTATGTCTCTCACTAGTTTATCGAATATCATAACCCTCAAATATGATAATCGAGAAAATCTAATTATTTTTCTTAGTAGGATTAAGATCTTAATTTCTTATAGAAGGTCTTGTGGTTGCACAACAAACCTTTTATACGTTCAAAAGTAGGAAACTCTTTCCAATTGCATCTAATGCAATTCTCAATATATTCTTGACCTCTAAAATATTAATAGCCTTGTGTTAGCACAACAAACTATAATATTTTAGTTAAGTAGGATCCTTCATTTCTATACAGTCATAATAAAATATAACTGTCCTCGTGGTTACACAATAAAATAGTATATCCAAAATGCCGTAAGCATCATTATGCACTAGATCAATATTACATCAGTTCCCATAATCGATCCTATGGTTGCACAACAAACCTAATATGATTTATGACATAATAAAAAACAAGCATAAAGGAAGGCCTTAATGTAGTGTATCAAAAAAAATTCCATTCATCGAGCCAACTTGGTCCATAGTCGAGCCAGCTCAATAGCATCTAGCCCGAGCATCGCTTTCTATCTGTCTGTCTGAGAGAGCTGGCTTGAATTCATCTCGTGCTGGCTCATTCTTACCCCGAGCCGATTCGGCTACATATTCGAGCTGGCTTGACTACGTATCAAAGCCAGATTCAAACAGAAATGTGATAAGTGATAAAAATATACTAATAAAAATATTAAATTATAAAATAAATTAATCTATTTCTTTAAAAATTAATATTTTTATTAATCCTATTTAGGAAAAAAGGCCATCAATATGAAGATCTTATTTTTCTGGTTTAGATGAAATAAATTTCAGGCAAAACGGACTTCAAACGAGACCAGAATTGAATTTCAAAAAAAAAAAAAAAAAGGCCGATGCAACGTTGATGTCAGGATGATGTCACGCATTTTTCACGGCGCACGGATGGACCATCTGAAGGGTAATTTTGGGAATTTTATAGCAAGAGGTGCGCTTTGATTGGCTGAAGAACGTGGCGGTCCATGCAACACCGGGCTCGCGCATGGTCCACGGAGGGCAATTTGGGAATTTTGGTCTGATCCAACGGGCGGCATTTTCACTGAAACTTGATCGGACGGTCGAAACGAAGGCGCTGATGGACGGCATCCGCAGCTCCCGATCGAGATCCAACGGCTGAGATTCATCCCGACGTTAAACTAAAGATCAGAAGGCTTCTTTCTATGCGATCGGACGGCCCAGATTCGATCCAACGGTTGATCCAACGGCTGGCATTAAATCCGACTTGATCTAGGTTATTTTAAGGGGTTTTTGAGTGGTTTTTGGACCGTTTGATCAACATCTAATGGCCAGAATTATCCAGATCTTAATTTGAGTTGTTTTGAGAGTCTTAAACCTAGTTTTTGATGGATTTTGGGGGGAAATCAAACTCTTTATCTATAAAAAGAGTTTGTTGTCGTGAATCAATCAAAGAGAGACAGAAAGAGAGATAGGGAGAGAGAGAGATAAGGAGAGAGAGAGAGAGAAAGAGAGAGGAGAGAGGTAGAAAGAGAAGAGTGATTTGTGAGAAAAAAAAAAAGGGGGTTTTTGATTTTTCTTCGACAATCAAGACATCGATCAAGGAGCATCTTCTTCTTCACCAAGTTCTCCACATCAAGAGCAGCAGACAATCAATTTCAGCAATCAAACAGTCTAATTTCTCTATGCTTTTTATTTTATTTACTATTTTTGAACTTGTTATCATGAACTAAATTTTTTTTTACTAAGGCTAAGGTGTAGCCACTCTTTTGATGCAATATTCAGTATGATTTATTTTTAAATTTTATTCATGAGGAGTATATAAATCTGATCTTAATGCTTTTAGATTACTGGCCATCTTCTAATTGATCTGATGAACATAGATGTTACGGACCAAGTACATCTATGTTAATGCTTCTTGATTATATACCTTGTATTATGAATCAAATTAGAATTCATATGCATGCGGGAATTTTAGTGCGCTTTGGATGCAGCGTATTTTAATTAGAGGGTTTCACAAAACCTAATGCATTAATATTTATTTAAATTACACCTGGACCAAAGGATAATTAATAAATATTAATAGTTTTGCTATGCCTGGACCAAAGGATAGTGAATAAATTAGGAGACTCCACCGTCACATGAAATAAAATTAATCTAAAAATCTGAATATTGTATTGACTGAGTTGGTGAACCGATTGCCTTAGTAATCCATTGCTCTTGAGTTTAAAACCCTAATAATTTACACTCTCTCTATTTAATTAAAAACTTTTAATTATTTTTTTATTTTTTTCTTTAATTTCTTATTCTCATAAATCGATCTTCTAAATAAAGCATAGGAAAGAGCTTTTCAGTACTTATTTTTCCAATCCTCTAGGGATGATACTCTACTCATTCACTTTATTACTTGATCGACTGGTGCACTTGCCATAGCTATAAATTAGCACGCATCAAGTTTTTGGCACCGTTGTCGGGGATTGTGTCTAAAATAATATTAAAATTTTGATCCTAGCTTTACTTTAGAAATTTATTTTTAATTTTTATTATTTAAAAAAAAAATTTCATTGCATGACACGTACTGGACATAGTAACTTACTACCTTTAGATCCAGAAATTGAAAGGACCATTAGAAGACTACAACAAGAGAGAAACATGGCAGCTGAAGATCCTAACGACATCAATCTAGGATTGGATATGGCGACTGAAGGACAGCATGAAGCTATTCGACCAGTACATCGTCCATTAAATGATTACATCACACCATCTATAGCCGATGCAGCTTCGAGCATCAGGAGACCACCTGTATGAGCAAACAACTTTGAAATAAAACCGACGATGATCCAGATGATTCAATCAACTGTCCAATTCAGTGGACACGTGCATGATGATCCGAATGCCCATATTTCTAATTTTCTTGAACTTTGCGATACTTTTAAAATTAATGGGGTGTCGGATGATGCTATTAGATTAAGGTTATTTTCTTTCTCTTTATGGGATAAAGCTAAAGAGTTGGCTTCATTCTTCATTCTCTTTCTGCAGGTTCTATCACAACTTGGGATGTCCTAGCCCAAAAATTCTTAGCCAAGTACTTTCCACCTTCCAAGACTGCTAAGATGCGCAATGATATCACTTCTTTTATGCAGATGGACATGGAGACACTATATGAGGCTTGGGAGCATTTCAAGGAACTGCTGAGGAGATGTCCACATCATCAACTACCCATATGGCTTCAGGTACAAACTTTCTATAATGGTTTATCTCCTACTAATCGATCTATGATTGATGCAGCAGTAGGAGGAACCATTAATCGAAAAATGGAGGAAGAAGCTTTCGATCTGATCGATGAGATGGCATCAAATAGCTATCAATGGCAGACAGAAACGTATGATGCCAAAAAGACTAGCAGCTGTGCAGGGAGTAGATTGCGTGCCAACCTTACTAGCTAAAATTGCAGCCCTTAAAGTCGAAGTCAACAACTTAAAGGGAACAGCTATGCATGTTCAGAGCATTACTTGTGACCTATGTGGAGGAGGACACGATACGAGCAATTGCCAAATAGGTAATCCTTTTGCTAAAACAACTGATACAGCTAATTATATTAGTAATTTTTTCAGGCTGCAACAAAACAATCCCTACTCCAACACATACAATCAAGGGTGGAGGCAGCATCCAAATTTCTTATGGAGCAATCAAAATGCAGCACAACAGCCACCCCGGGATTCCAAGTACCTGAAAAGAAGTCCAACATGGAAGAGCTGATGGTCAAATTTATGCAAAACCAAGAAGCAACTATAAAAAATTTGGAAGCCAAACTTAGGCAGGACCAAACAACAGCAATTCGAAACTTGGAGATGCAAATAGGTCAAATGGCTAAGATAATCTCCGAGAGACCTCAAGCGTCCTTGCCAAGCAATACGGAGACAAATCCAAGGGAGCAAGTCAATGCTATTACCCTAATAAGTGGTACAAAGCTGGAGGAGCCACATCAGAAGAATGAGACTGAAGAGCCAACTACAAATAAGGAACCATCAACTAAAATTCGTCAGTCACCAATACAACTAGCAGATGGATGGTCTCTAGGTATACGATTTGCCAATCCAAATGTGAAGCCCTACGTGCCGCCACTACCATTCCCAGAGAGACAAATATAGTATCCAGATAAGAAATTTTCTAACTTTCTCAAAATTTTAAAGAATTTACATATTAATATTCCTTTTGTAGATGCTATTACTCAAATGCCCAGGTATGCCAAGTTTCTCAAAGAAATCTTAACAAATAAGAAAAAGCTGAAGGAGCATAAGAGAATAAATTTGAATGAAGAATGCTCAGCAATACTTCAAAATAAATTACCACAGAAGTTAAAAGATCCAGAAAGTTTTACTATCCCCTGCATTATTGGTGATTGTAGTTTTGATAAAGTTTTATGTGATTTAGGAGCAAGCATAAATCTCATGCCTTTTTCTATTTTCAGGAAGCTGGGGCTAGGAGAACCAAAACCTACCACTATTACTCTTCAATTAGCCGATAGATCCATTAAATATCCAAGAGGTATAGTGGAGGATGACTTGGTAAAGGTAAACAAGTTTATTTTCCATGTTGATTTTATTGTTCTTGATATGAAAGAAGATTATGATGTACCCCTTATTTTAGGGAGACCCTTTTTAGCTACTGGAGGAGCTTTAATAGATGTTCAACAAGGAAAATTAATTCTTAGAGTCCAAGACGAACAAGTTACTTTTAATGTTTTCAAAGATACTAAATATATTGATGATAATCAAACTTGTTTTCTAATTGACATTATTGACAATCCATTATATGAGAATTTTGTAGAAAATAGGTTTGAGACTATAAAAGCGAGCAATGTCAAATTGAAAGAAGACTCGATCAAACATGAAAGTATTTCAATTAAAGTGGTACCGGATTGATCCACTTTAGAACTCAAAGAAAGTCAAGCTGAAGACTATAAATCAGAACTACTAGATAGGTTATTTCTTTTCTTTTTAGTTTTGATCATTTTTTTTTTTTATTTTTCAGTAATTTGTTGTTGCTCTTTTACTACTCTGGTGTGTATTTTCAATTTTGCAAAAAAATCAATGAGAGCTGAAGCAAAATTTTAAAGCTCCAAAGAATCAGACTGAACCAAATTAGGTGTATTCCTTCCTATCCTTTATTGCACCCTTTATTTTTCTTTCTCCTTTAAGACAATGTAGAATAATTTAAAAAAAAAAAAAAAAATCATGCGTCAAGAAGAAAATCTTGAGCAAGATAAACTGGATAAGTGATAAAAAATAAAATTATTTGCTAATGAATGTAATGAGTTAAAGAAGTAGATTAGTTGGTCAACTTTTAGCAGCCTACTTAAGTCATTAAAAGATTATTAGCACCTTTTATTGCACATGCATACTAACAAGGCAAAGTAGGTATTGATTATAAGGCCAACTGAGGATTCAATTATCACTAAAAATTGGTAATTAATATACATTCTAATCAAAAAAACTTGAATTTAAGGAAAGAGCTACCTGCCTATAAATAAAGTGCAAAAGATAGAGTATATGTGGATTACCCAAAGCCTAGTAACTGGATCTCTGCACCTAGGTCAAGTGTGGAAATTCACGTAAAACGGTGAAGAAAAGGTCAGGATGCTCAGCAAAAAAAAAAAAAAAGAGAGAAAGGCAGTGTGAAAGCTACCTTAATTCATGAGTATAAAATTGAGAATGTATAGAAAATTGACCAAAATAGGTGATAAGAGAAGATACTTTTGTTCTTTTAATTTAATACTGAAATGCTAAAGTTAGTCATCACGAACACAAGTGCTATAGATCTTTGATATACTCTAAGAAAGTTTTTAATTATATTGACTGAAAAATTTACTTCTGAAGCTCAATGCTTAGTTAGCAGTATTTTCTAAACTTTTTGACCTTTAATCCTAGATTTTATCTTTGTGATGGATAATCTTATTGAAACATGGTATTAAATAAAACATTGCTAAGGGACTAGCAATGACTAAGTTGGAGGGTGTGATAAGTGGTAAAAATATACTAATAAAAGTATTAAATTATAAAATAAATTAATCTATTTCTTTAGAAATTGATATTTTTATTAATCTTATGCTGGAAAGAAGGCCACCAATGTGAAGATTTTATTTTTCTAGTTTAGATGAAACAAATTTCAGGCAAAATGGACTTCAAACGAGCCCAGGTAAAAAAAAAAAAAAAAAACCGCTGACACAACGCTGACGTCAGGATGATGTCAGCATTTTTTGCGGTGCACGATAGACCATCTGAAGGGTATTTTGGGAATTTCACAGCAAGAGGCGCGCTCTGATTGGCTGAAGAATGCGGCGGTCCATGCAACACCAGGCTCGCGCATGGTACATGGAGGGCAATTTGGAAATTTTGTCTGATCCAACGGGCGGCATTCACTGAAACTCGATCGGACGGCCGAAACGAAGGCGCTGATGGACGACATCCACAACTCCCGATCGAGATCCAACGGCTGAGATTCATCCTGAAGTTAAACTATAGATCAGAAGGCTTATTTCTATGCGATCGGATGGCCCAGATTAAATCTAAAGCTTGATCCAACGGCTGGCATTAAATCCAACTTGATCTAGGTTATTTTAAGGAGTTTTTGAGTGGTTTTTGGATCGTTTGATCAACATCTAACGGCCAGAATTACCCAGATCTTAATTTGAGTTATTTTGGGAGTCTTAAACCTAGTTTTTGATGGATTTTGGGGGGAAATCAAACTCTTTATCTATAAAAAGAGTTTGTTGTCGTGAATCAATCAGAGAGAGATGGAAAGAGAGACAGGGAGAGAGAGAGATCGGGGGGAGAGAGAGAGAGGAGAGAGGTAGAAAGAGAAGAATAATTTGTAAGAAATAAAAAAAAAGGGGGGTTTTGATTTTTTTTCGACAATCAAGACATCAATCAAGGAACATCTTCTTCTTCACCAAGTTCTCTACATCAAGAGCAACAGACAATCTATTTCAGCAATCAAATAGTCTAAATCCTCTATGCTTTTTATTTTATTTGCTATTTTTAAATTTGTTATCATGAACTAAATTTTTTTTTACTAAGGCTAAGGTGTAGCCACTCTTTTGATGCAATATTCAGTATGATTTATTTTTATATTTTATTCATGAGGAGTATATAAATCTGATCTTAATGCTTTTAGATTACTGGCCATCTTCTAATTGATCTGATGAACATAGATGTTACGGACCAAGTACATCTATGTTAATGCTTCTTGATTATATACCTTGTATTATGAATCAAATTAGAATTCATATGCATGCAGGAATTTTAGTACGCTTTGGACGCAGCATATTTTAATTAGAGGATTTTACAAAATCTAATGCATTAATATTTATTTAAATTACACCTGGACCAAAGGGTAATTAATAAATATTAATAGTTTTGCTATGCCTGGACCAAAGGATAGTGAATAAATTAGGAGACTCCATCGTCACATGAAATAAAATTAATCTAAAAACCTAAATGTTGTATTGATTAAGTTGGTAAACCGATTGCCTTAGTAATCCATTTTTCTTGAGTTTAAAATCCTAATAATTTACACTCTCTCTATTTAATTAAAAATTTTTAATTATTTCTTTATTTTGTTCTTTAATTTCTTATTCTCATAAATCGATCTTCTAAATAAAGCATAAGAAAGAGCTTTTCAGTACTTGTTTTCCAATCCTCTAAGGACGATACTCTACTCATTCACTTTATTACTTGATCGACTGGTGCACTTGCCATAGCTATAAATTAGCACGCATCAAAATGCACAAGCACCCAATCTTGAATTAAATCAATTGAATCAGTCAGGTAAGTGAAAAAGAGGTGGGGGTCCCATCGTTGCTTTCCTTAGATACTAATGAATTGGTCAGGTCAGACAATGGAACCAATTAGAAACTATGTTCTCTTTACCAATCATGAATCATTTTTCTAGACACCAATTGATCAATTAGACATCCAAACTAGTTCTACTATCAGTTAATTACATTGTAACTTAATATAACTTTATAGAGGGCTTTAATTGGTCTCTATGCACATTCTAATTCAAAACATATAAAATTCATGAATTAATCATATCAATCAAACCAATCAAATCAGCATGTATCATCACTCTAGGATAACCATCGTCACATAGTGAACATTTGCCACTATGCCAGGGCAACCTTACAAAATGATATACATCATAATCTAATTATGAATAATTAAACATGATCACATCACATTAATAATATGCTAAAATTTCAAATATGATCATATTATATTTTTTTTTTGCCATTAAATCATAAACATCACAACATATAATTTAATCTAATAAGGCTTGCTCTGATACCACTGAAGTGTTTGGTGTACAGAGCAGAAGCATAGATTTAAAAAAAATTATGAAATCATAAAACCAAACCCAACACCTAGAACCATCTTATTAGAATTTAGATCATATAATATGCATTTATAATATAAATTAGGATATTGGAACATACCTTTGATTGCTTAATCCTAATCATCGGTAGAAGTCCATAAGAGGTTCCACCAAGTGCCTACGTGTTCATCCTCTAATGTTGATCCACACTGGGAGTAGATCAAGACACTAGCACCTCTGATTATTTTAATTAAAAGTTTTATGATAAGAATTTTAATTATTTGGGCAGAACCTTTTCTAGGCTTTGTTGTCATCCTTCTGGCCTACTCTTTCTTAACTTTCTTTTCTCCTTGTCTTCTTTACAATCTTCCTAAGCCCTTATCCTAAAGTAGATATTTTGTCCTTAATTAGAACTTATTTTAACAAGATAAGGAAGAAAGAAATTGGACAACTAGAAAGAGTGGTAAGAAAGAAAGAAGAGTTCTTCATCTCTTGGACCCTCGGAGCACACCCCTATTTATAATGTACATAGGGGTGCCTCCAAAAAATTTCTCATGCCCATTCCTTATTCTCATCTCATGCCCACTCAAAAATCTCATGCCCCATCAGAAGAAAATGCCATGTGAAATTCAAAGAATTAATATGAAGAGGTGCCTTAAAGCAAAAGAATTCTTCATAAAATTCTATGTAACTTTCTTCCGAAGAGTCACAACACTTTCATATTAATGCCATTAATTTCTACCATTGATCAGCATCAAATGCTGATCCAAAGGTTTAAATGAATGGCACAAAATCAGAAGATGGCATGAGAAACTTGGATGTGGAAAAGTCAAAGCTTCAAGGTGTTTGACTTGGTCCAAGAGGCACCTAAAACCAAGGGGGCGGCAAAGAGTTGATCTTTATCCAATTTTCAAATAACCAATGAAGAGAATAACTAGCAGAAGGACTTTCTATGCCCTCTCATCATCTAAAATTCACATAACATATTTTATGTGAAATAAATGAAGTTAGATGGCATCAAAAATATTTTCATGCACCACATGTCCCAAGCGCATAAACCAAAATCTCATGCACCAAGAGAGAGAGTCTCTAGCACATGGGTTACTATTAGATGATGCCTATACCCTGATCATCAAGCCAAAGGTCAATCCAATCAATTAGCCAAATTTGATTTGACTCAAATTGGATTTAATTAGCCCAAATCAAAACCCAATTTGAATACTATTCAAATCAAGGTGCTAGGATTTGCAATATATGCTAGCATATTCAACCTACAAATATGATCTAATCCAATTAGACCCTTGATCAATTCTCTTTGTGTGTGACCAATTAGGTTCCACATCTAGCCAATAGTGGATCTGGATGCAATTTGACCTAATTTGGTTAGAACTCAACCAAATTGATTTAGGTCAAAACTAGCTAACCCGATTTGACCAATAAAAATACTTTCTAATTAACAATCAAATTAAACTCTTTAATTCAATCGAATCCACAAGACAAGATTGACGTCTAGCAACATATCATGTCTACCTAGAAGATATAAAATTTTAATAAAAATATCCTTCAATGGAAAGTTACCATGCAACAAGATCCTTCAATCATCCTGCATCCCGAATATGACTATGGATATGGAATTATGTCAGATCCATTTTCATATTCATTTTTTCTTTCAATCATATAATGATGATTCAATTATTGAAACATTAAAAATTATTTCTAATTTTCATCATGCTTTGATCAAAGTCTTTCTGAATCATCATTCGATTGAAGTAAGTAGGATGCGATCTCCTCTTACCAGGAGTGATCAATTTCTTGTTGACCTACTCATAACCTCCAAATATAATCCACCATATCCAGATCACCCTGTACATGACAAAGTCATGATTGAGTATGAACCAAAATATGGGTTCATGCATACAAGCTTCTATGATAGTCTTAGGTCAAAGAATTACATGCACAACTCCCACTATGAGAACCACTTATTGACATATAGATAAGACTCCATTAAATGTTCTCGAGTTGGATCTACTCAGTAAACTCATTTTCTAATGAGCACCACATCCTTATATTCGTGTCATATACAAGTGATAGTGAGATCAATCTCCCTCTCCATCAAGCATACATAGAATATGCTAGTCTTACTGGAAATATTTATCCCCAACTCAATGTTCTATCGATCAGGAATATTTAAATTAGGATTTTAAGATTTTAGATCTCACTGGTATGATCTCATCATAACCCTAAAACTATAACCCTAATATATGAAGTTCATCATAATCTTAAATAAATAATTAAGATGTAGCATATGATGAAATAAATGCTTTTATTTATTTGAAAAATGTCATTACATGAGTTTGGAAGACAAAAGAATAGCCCATTAAAATACAAATTTTGATTGGCTTGAGGGCATATTACTTTCATTATGCACCAGTCGACCTTCTCAGCAAAAATCCTTCCAACTTTCTTTCGATAGTTGCAGACCTTGCCAAAACTATGCTATGAACTTTGGCCAGACGAACTTAAATAGTGAAAGAAGTTTACCATCCGATTGATTCCTATCTCCAACTTAGAACAAACAGCAACTGCCCCATAAATATAGAACTCCAGCATCGTCTGACCTCGACTAGTGGCCAACTTTGGACGCTGGTCAAACTCCCCTACTTCATCCTGTGGACAGCAGATCTTGCCAATTCTACACCAAGAACCTCAGGTGGACGAACTTGAGTTAGCGAGAGGACCTCGCCACTAATGCCGATCTTAGATATTGGGTGAAATTCCTCAAAAGAGCTTGGCCGTAGTCTTAATTGAAGAACCTACCTTCCCTTTCCAACCTTCGACCCTCCAGATCAGAGTATTTATACCGCTCTTAGCTGACCTTGAAGGCAGCCGAGCTTCTGAAAGCTATCAAGATGGCTCCTTCGAGGTTCAAACTAAAAGCATAATTTATGAGCCCATCATCCACAACTCAAAAACCGACCTTCAAGCTTAGTTAGTCCAACCTTAAGTTATGATAGCTTAATCTCAGCATAAATACCACACCACCAAGCTCAGAAACCTATAATCTTCCATCCAAACTTCAGCAAATAAAATCAACCACCAATGAGTCATGATAAATGACAACCCACTCTCTGTATCAAATTTTGAGTGGCCCGAATGGCCTTTTGATATTTTATTATGGCTGTTACTATCATTTTTGTTGGGGATAAACCCGCTCCTACCGAAGTTCGTTCGGAATGTCTGACCTTTGGATTGGCCTACCCAGTATCAACGACCAAGGATGAGCTTCCATCGAATTCATAAGACCTCCTAGACTCCTTCAACAGTTGGACTCCTGTCAAACTTCTCCTTCACTCCTTCAGTAAGCAAACTCCTATCGGATTTCTCCTTCGGTCAGACTTCTTCAGCAGTTGAACTCCTATCGGATTTCTTCTTCAGTCAGACTCCTTCAATGATCGAACTCTGGATAGGCTTCACCGCCAGTCAAACTCTTCCCAGGCTTCTCTACCTATCGAGCTCCTCTCGAACTCTCTTACCAGCTCTCCAAAAAGGCCTCGGCATCAACTCATGATATGGCAAATGATGGCCCAAGCATGACTGATTCTAAGAACCTCCAAACTCCTTTGGAACGGTGTTAGCTAAGAATTCTTCATTACCTATGACTATCCCATTCGAACTTAAGTTGTCAAACTCCAGCGGACTGGCACGTCATGACAACAGACACGATCCTTCGTAATAAATTCCATGTGACCCTGAATGGTCCACTATCAGGCGATTATGGCTCTCACTATTAGTTTGTTATGGGCTCCATCTATATAAGAGATCCTCCATATATGCTTTCTTCTCCAAGCTCTTGTTTTTTCTAAAAACTCTACTAAAATCTCTCTAAGCACTCCATTTCTATTGGCCAAAAGAGCTGACTTGATCATCAGAGGATCTTGCCGGAGCCACCACCCTCGACTTCGAATGAGACTTATTTTGCAAATCACCAATGGCAACCTCATCTTTTCCAACTCCAACCTCGATTTCAGTGACAATCAGATTTTGCACCAACAGGATTGACACTAGAGATAGAGGCCCTCTCATTCTTGAGGTTCTCTTGTTCTTAAAGGAGTGCCTAGTGATAAGAGCGGGATATTATTGTTAAGACACCATATTTATCAGTTTAATCTGACTTCTTAAAATAATTAAAAATACATAGATAATAGTGAGTCGGGTCGAATCCATAGGGAAGGTAGTATTTTATATTTGAAATCTTTGATTTTACAAAAGAAAAAAGAAAGATTTTGAAAATAAAATTAAAGTCAAAAATTAAAAGCAAAACTTAAATAGTGTAGAAAAATAAACTTGGTACTAGGATCTACTATTTAGATCTTAGCATCTACTTGCAGTAAAATAAAGAGCAATAATTAAAGTATAAAAATTAAATTATAATAAAATAAAGAGCATAAAATTAAAGAGCATAAAAATAAATATTATATTAACTAAAAAATTTATAATTTAAATACATAAAATTAAAAAAAAAAGAAATTAAAAATTAAAAATTAAAATAGGCTAATCTTTGATCTTGGATCGGCGTTGGTAGAAAGATGGTGTAGAAGCCCAACTCTTCCTCTCGACACCAATTGCCTCGAAGCAGCCATTAACCAAAGCCTGGCTCTCTCCTGTACCAAAGCTTCACCTTAACCAAAGATAATGAATTCTGGAGGCCTGAGGTCTTATTTATAGGTATTGGAGGGTTGGAGGATTTGTTGCTGGGCAATGTGGGACTAAGAGCTTTCTTTTCCATCAAAATATGAAGAAATTTGGGTCAAAATCTGATTACATTAGTCTAGATGTGTTCTAGCCATTGGATGCTGATCAAATGGCTTCAAAATCAAGCAAAAACCCTTTAAAATTCATTTCCATGGTCAGATTGACTATAGATTATCGGATCACACTTTGATGGAGAAGATCGGGCCATCGGATCAAGCGTTGGTGTTTGATTCACCATTGGGAGTGTTCTGGACCGTTGGATTTGAGTCAGATGTGAGCACTACCATCTGATGGCAATCCACATGAAGTTGATTTCGAATCAAATTTAGTTTTAAACCTCCACCATCCGATCTTGACAACAAGCTACCGTAGCCATCCCATCGTGCAATTACCATTCCTACGGACCATGTGGATCGAATATATCGTACACCACAACCAGTTAGTGCATACTTTTTGATAAGTAAAATGACAAAAATGCCCCGTGCATCATAATAAAATACTGTAAACCTCTTAGAGGTCTTGGTCCACCACATGGCATACTTCGATTGGCTGACTTCTGCTGAGCTGACGGTCTATGCTTGATTTCGTGGACCAGCTGATCGACTTCTATGGCTGAGTCGACTTTGATGGCTTGGCTTGACTTGGTGGCTTGACTTGCAGAGTCGACTGAGCTATTTTCTTTTTTAATTTTATTTTTTTATTTTTTTATCTTTAAAAATTCATATCTGATCCATTTTAGCTCCGTTTTGCTTTAAACTTCTTTTATTGTGATAAAAAAAAATGAGCTCTTTTCGTTGATAATAAAATTTTATTTTTTTAATTTTTATTATTTTTTAATTAATTTTTAAATTAATAAAAATATAAATTTCTCAAAAATATGTATCAATTAATTATTAATTTTTAAAAATAAATATAAATTAATTGATAAATTAATACTTTTATAGGTAGATTTATGGTACTTATCACACCCCCCAAGTTAAGCTTTGCTCATCCTCGAGCAAAAATAAATTTAGTTTTAGATACCTTTTAACTTTAGAGTTTTGAATTTTACCTAAGCAGTTTTCAAAATCGCCATTGATATTCAGTAGAGCATAAGTGAGGTATGTCATTGGGATATTAGTACTTATCAATAAAAAAATAACAAAGAATATTAAATTTTTTTGAACTTTTTTTTTAAATTATCCTATCTTTATCTTTGATTATCTAAACTTTCATATGGACAAGTATATTGCTACTTCCACCCTTCATTTATTAATTTTTATTTTCATATTATCCACTTATTGATGTGAATATCATTGCTTACTTAGGCAACAAGATTCGATTACTGATGGAAAATATATATTTTTTTTAATATTGTACCACTATTGAGTGTTTTAACTCCTTAAGCTTTCTATTTGATCCATGTAGCGAGTCTTGAGCCAATGACTCCCAAATCAGTTGGCTTTAAGGCACTAGATATAGAATACCCCTCAGGCTTACTAAATCAAAATAAACAGACTACGAGTTAAGACTAGCTTTATAATGAGCTTTTTTGTTCTTCCCATCTTTTGATGCAAAATTCAATACTTGCTTAGGCAAAGAAGCCTGATTGCTCGGTGAAAAGTACTTAGAAGATATTTTATTTTATTTTTATTTTTATATGAAGAAATATATAGTTATCCTATACAAGCTCATAAAAAGTAGACTTTTCTTTGATGCTGATAGAAATAATTAGAAATGCTCAAAGAAAAAACTTTTTATGTTTTAGACTTAACTCTTTATTGAATTTTCTTAATACTTGATCCCTCAATATCTCATAAATTCTCTGATCTATGCATCAATTTTATTTTAAAAATGCTTAGGTCAATTCGATTCTTAAGCATAATTAGGTGTCTAAATACTAAATACTAACTTCTTTCAAGGACTTAAATAATTTTAAAATTTTATTATTCTCTCCCTAACTTAATCGATATTATCCTCAATGGAGAAGAAAAAAATAAAGGATATAATAAAGAAAATAAAAGAACACACCTGATTCAGTATATTTTTAAGGTCCAGCATATGCCTTTGAAAATTTGGATCTCTCTCCAACTTATTCAAATTATCCTAAAAAAAAAAATTAAAAAGATAAATTAGATAAAATAAAACTAAATATTGGGTTGCCTTCCAACAAGTGCTAAGTTTATCATCTTCAATCAGATACAATGTAGCTTACTATCCTATGTCAAATACTGGATCAACAAATTCCAACGATTTTGGATTGCCAATCTCAAGAAGATAATTTTTTATCCCTTTATTGATATAATTATTGTTAATTTTAGGGACATAATTTGTGACCCCATTCTCAGACTCTTGTTTTTCAAGAATTTCTCCTATTTGTTCTTCTGAAATGCTCATGAATTGAATTTTTGTATTAGAAGTTGAATTTAATGCACTGGATACTGGAAGGGTATCTACAGGCAGGTTTAATTCTGGTGGTAAATTAATATGATCTTATTTAAATAATTTCATTGGCTTTTCATTGTATGCCTCTTGATTTTTGTGAGAAGAACCAACTTCTAGGATTGAAGAAAATAGGACTTTAGGTTTATAGGTCTCAGATAAATTATCTATTCTTTTTTCTTCTTTGTCTATCTCATTTAAACTGAAACCAGCATCAGTACTTATTTTGAGCTTAGATTCTTCTATGTGGTTAGTCTTAGTACTAACATGTTTCTCTAAATTTTTATTTTGGCTAGCATTAGTACTAGCCTCTCTCACCTGATCTTGGTATGGGTCCATAAGAATCCTATAGCTTTTAAGTTCAAAAATTATTTTGGCATTCTCAAATTGAAGATTCTTAAGTGAGACATTAAATTGATAATTTAGTCCAGGTGGTTGGTAAACATTAGATGGATTGTTTGAAATTGGTAGGCTCGGTAATTGACCTAGTTCTCTCCTCATGTTAGACTCAACTAATTATCCTATTTAAGCTTCTAGCTTGGCGATAGATTGCTGTTGAGTCAAAATTAATTATTTAAGTTGGTTAAATCTATCATCGGCTAGATTGGTCTGTTGAGGAGGTGGGTATGATGGCAATTATAATACAATGGCTGAGTGGATTGACTAGGTTGACCTCTGTTATAAGCATAGTTCTGGTATTGAGGTCTATTCTGATAATTTTGCACTAATAAAGTTTGGGTCTGAGCCTGAGTCTGTTATAGTTTTTAAGAAAAATTAGGATGGTTTCTCCTGCCAGAGTTATATGAATTTGAAAATAGATCATTAACTAACTTGGAGTAGCCTTGAGCAATTTGGACTTGTTCTTGGATAAAAGGTGAAAACTATGCAGCCATAGGACATTCACTCATATGATGGGTTGGGCTACCACAGATTGAACAAATCTTCTGATAATTAGAAGATGATGTAAATTATACAGGAGATTGTTGACCTAGGATTAGGACTTGATCTAATTTTTGAGCAAGAAAGTCCACTTTATTTATCAAATTTGAATCAGTCTTAGGACTAGACTCTAGATTTTAAATTCATGGATCCCTACCCAAGTTTGGTAGAAAGATAACAAAGCATGGTTAATTGAGTTTTCACTCAGGATTTCAAACAAGGTATAGGCTTTGTCCTCACTCTTATTCATCAATGCACCTCTACAAGATGCATCTATCATCTATCTGTATTGGTCTCCTAAACCTTCATAGAAAGCTTGAACTATTTGCCACTTAGACAAACCATGGTGTAGACATTTTCTAAGAAGTTCCTTAAGTCTCTCCCATGACTCGTGAATTTGTTCCCCTAGAAGCTGAGCAAATCTAATGATAGCTCACCTCATAATATTGGTTTGACCTATAGGATAATTTTTTTTAAGAAATTTACTTTGCAATTCAGTCCAAGTTTTAATTGATCTTTCTATTGCGCCAAGCCAGTACTTAGCTTTATCTTTTAATGATAGTGAAAATAAAATTATTCCAAGGGCATCATTAGTTAAATTTTAAATTTTTACTGTAGAGTAGATTTTTAAGAATTCATCTAGATGCTTATAAGGATCTTCATTGATGTTTCTGTAGAAAGATGGGAGCATCTGGATTATGATCGGCTTGATCTCATAGTGGGTAGCATGAATTTTAGATAATTGAATATAAGTCGATGGGTTATAGGTGGAAGGAATAAAGTATTTCTTCATTTGCTTAGGTGGTTTTCTAAAATTTTCAGCCATTTGGTTATTAGATTTAATACGATTCAACCTTTCAATTTTATGGTTGGGTTCAACTAGATCAGGTAAAGCGATTTCCTACCGTGCATATCCTGGTGCAACCCTAATGTATGGTTCAATTTTTTTTAAAATTTTTTTATATACTTTTTATTATTTTATTATTTTTAATTTTTTAATTTTTTAATTTTTTTTATTAATATTTTTTAATATTTTTTATTATTTTATTTATTTAATTATTATTTTTAATTTTATTTTATTTTATTTAATTATTATTTTTAATAAATTTTTAGTTAATTTAATTTAGTTTAATTTTTATTTTTTATTTTATTTTATTTTATTTTTGAAGAAAAAAGAAAAAGAAAGAAAGAAGAGTTCTAAAGAAGAGGTCCTAAGGAGTCCTAAAGCTAAGAAGAGAGAGAAGAATTAGTTTTAATTAGGTTTAATATTGGTTAGCAATCAAGTTGGTCAATCAATCTTGACTAAAGATTATCCTAGATCTAGACAGCTCCTAACTGCCAAGGTCACCCTCAAACCCTCTAAGCTCAAGATAGATTAACTGACTTGACCAGGTAAGTATAAGATGTGGGAGGTTTCCTGCTTGTTGCTTTTCTTAGACACCAACAGAGTTTGTCAGATCAGACAATGGAACCAATTGAAAACCATCTTCTTTGAACCACTTGCCTTAGTCACCAAGTAATTAACCAATCTAAATCCGATCTAACTTTAAGGTTTTCTTGTCCTATTGAGCTCGAATATCCTTAAGGATTGACATCTAATTGATTTTAAGAGTTAAAGGCTTAAGTCAATGCAGGATGCTAGTTGGTTGTTTGTGGGCCAAGGAAGGATGATCAAATCCCTATCTTATCTTATTTAATTGGGTGTTGTTCTTAAGTTGATTTAAAGATGCATATGCACAATTACTTTCAACAAGGAGTTCTATGCAATTTAAACTAGATGCATGCAATTTAATTAAACCTAAAGAGTTTACCTTATCTCCAGCAATCACCAAAATAAAAAAATAAAACTAATATGATGCATGCTCTAAGCAGTTAGAGTTTCTAATCTTATCATGAAGCTTTTTAATTAGGTTTAAGTAAATATTTTTAGATTAATTTAAATAAAAAATAAATAATAATAATAAAAATATGTAGAATTAGGATTGATCTCATCAAGCAGGATTAGAAGCTTTGCTTTCCTTAATTTTATTCTTCTTTATCTCTTTTCCTACAAAATAAATAAAAAAATTAGTAAGCAATATTTACAAAAACAATTATTTATAATTAATTTATAAAAAAATCAATAAAAAAAATAGCATCTATTCCTTCTCCGACAATAACTCTAAAAACTTGATAAGAGCATGATGTTGTCGTTAAGACACTATGTTTATTAGTTTAATCCGACTTCTTAAAATAATTAAAAATATGTAGATAGCAGTGAATCGAGTCAAATCCATAGGAAAGGTAATATTTTAGATTTAAAATTTTTGATTTTACAAAAGAAAAAAGAGAGATTTTAAAAATAAAATTGAAGTCGAAAATTAAAAGCAAATTTTAAGCAGTGTAGAAAAATAAACTTGGTACTAGGATCTACTATTTAGATCTTAGCATCTACTTGCAGTAAAATAAAAAGTAATAATTAAAATATAAAAATTAAATTATAATAAAAATAAAGAGCATGAAATTAAAGAGTATAAAAATAAATATTATATTAATTAAAAAATTCATAATTTAAATACATAAAATTTTAAAAAAATTAAAAATTAAAATAGACTAAACTTTGATCTTGGATCGGTGTTGGCAGAAAGATGGTGTAGAAGCCCAACTCTTCCTCTCGACACCAATTGCCTCGAAGTAGCCATTAACCAAAGCCTAGCTCTATCCTATACTAAAGCTTCACCTTAACCAAAGACAATGAATTCTGGAGGCCTGGGATCTTATTTATAGGTGTTGGAGGGTTGGAGGATTTATTGCTAGGCAATGTGGGACTAAGAGCTTTTTTTATCAAAATATGAAGAAATTCTTATCAAAATTAGATTACATCAGTCTAGATGTGTTATGGCCATTGGAAGCTGATCAAATGGCTCCAAAATCAAGCAAAAACCCTTTAAAACTCCATTCCACAGTTGGATTGACTATAGACCATCGGATCACGCTTTGATGGAGAAGATCGGGCCATCGGATCAAGCGCTGGTGTTTGATTCGCCATCAGGAGTGTTCTAGACCATTGGATCTGAGTCAGATGTGAGCACTGCCATCTGATGGTGATCCGCGTGAAGCTGATTTCGAATCAAATTTGGTTTTAAACCTCCACTGTCTGATCTTGATCGCAAGCTACCGTAGATGTTCGATCGTGCAATACTATTCCCATGGACCATATAGATCGAGTATACCGTACACCACAACTAATCAGCGCATGCATTTCGATAAGTGAAATGGCAAAAATGCCCCATGCATCATGACAAAATACTATAAACCTCGTAGAGGTCTTGGTCCACTACATTGCAGGCTCCGATTGGCTGACCTCTATTAAGCTGGTGGTCTATGCTTGGTTTCATGGATCGGCTAATCAGCTTCTGTGGCTGAGTTGGCTCTGATGGCTTGGCTTAGCTTGCGGAGCCGGTTGAGTCATTTTCTTTTTTAATTTTATTTTTTTATTTTTTTATTTAAAAAAATCATATATGGTCCATTTTAGCTTCATTTTGCTTCAAACTTATTTCGTTATGATCAAAAAAATGAGCTCTTTCCATTAATAATAAAATTTTATTTTTTAATTTTTATTATATTATAATTAATTTTTAATTAATAAAAATATAAATTTCTCAATAATATGTATTAATTAATTATTAATAGTTAAAAGTAAATATAATTAATTAATAAATTGATGCTTTTATAGGTGAATTTATGGTACCTATCACCTAGTAGAGATTTTTCTTCTTTCAATTCAAAGTTTTCTTTCCAACAAAGATGCCTCCTAGAAAGGCTTCAACCCAGCAGTCAACCACCTCCACGATCAAATCTCATTCAGATCTGTCCGCCCTTATTTCATCTCCTACATCTCGAGCTCCACCGATTGTAATGGTAGATGCAGAGCAGTTCAACCTACTGATCCAGCAGGTTTATGGCCTCACTGAAGAAGTATAGGCCATGCAGCAGTAGTAGCCCCCAGCACTGATTCAGTCGGAGCAGGCTTCTCCAAAATCTCAGAACCTAGTCTAGAAAAGATCAACTTGGGCAAGTCGATCAGTGACCTCCGAAAAGAGGAAGCAGAGGATGGAGAGCCCTTGCTCTGATCATGACTCAACCCTCGGGGGAACTCTGCCCCCATTTAGCCAAAAAACTTTAGAGATCTGCGACCGTGAGGATCTTCTAGATCAAAAACTATAAGAAATGAACTGATAGATCGAAGAACTCCACCATGCTCCCTCCTCCCATGACAACGACATCTACACCGACCCTCCTTTCTCCTAGAAAATTATGTAGGAACCCATTCTACCGAACTTCAAGCTCTCCTAGTTCGAGAGCTATGATGGAACTACCAATCCGATCGATCATCTAAAGGTCTTCCAGATAATAATGCTGCTCCATGACGTGCCAGACACCATTCTATATTGAACTTTTTCATCCACTTTAAATGGAGCAGTCAGAAACTGATACTCAACCCTTAAGTTGGGTACCATCTTCTTCTTCGATCAGATGAGCCACCAGTTCGTGGCTCATTTCATCAACAACCGACACCCCCATCGAGGTTCGAACTCCTTCATTAACATTAAGCAGAAGGAAGGGGAGTCCATCTGGGCCTATGTCACCCGGTTCAATGCTACTACACTAAAGGTCTATAATTTAAACCAGTCTGTTGCTAAGGCCACACTGAAGGATGGCCTTCAGAAAAATAATCTACTGTTCTCCCTAGAAAAGAAGTACCCCTGGGATTTTGCTGATATGCTGGCTTGGGCTAAAGGTTACACCCGAGCAGGAAAGACCTTTAAGGCCAAGGATAGTGAAGCCACCGAAAAGCGGCGAGTGGGTGAATCAAGTATGCCCGCAGCTGAAGAAAAATCGAGCGAAGCTCAGCCATGCTCTAAAACTCCCCCCGAGCGCAAGCGAGTCCGAACTCTTCCCCGAGCTCGAAGGTAAAGAAGCCCTAAGAGAAGGTCATGGTGGGGCTCCCCCCTTAAAAGGTTCCACAACTACGCTCCCCTTAATGCTTTAAAAATTCAAGTGCTGATGAAAATTAGGAAGCAGTTGCTGAGGCCAGAAAGGATGCACACTCATCCCGGCAAGTATAATCCCAACAAATTTTGTCTCTATCATTGTGACCACAATCATGATGCTGAACAATGCATTCAACTCTAAGATAAGATCGAGGGGCTCATTAGGTGCGGTAGACTCGATCGATTTCTGCGATGTTGGCCTAAAGGATGGGAAGATCGATCAGGAGCACCGTCGCCATTAGAGCCACCGAGGAAGGAGCAGCAAGAAGATCAGCCCCCGCTTGGCATCATCAACACCATCTTTGGAGAACTTCAGCTAGAGGAGGCTAGTAGATTGATGGAGCCCATGAAGAGGCGAAGGATTGAGGAGCCCATCACTTTCACCAATAAGGATGCCCAAGAGGTCCAGTTTTCGCATAACGATATGGTTGTAGTCTCTTTAAACATTACTGACTATGATGTACACCATGTTCTGGTAGATAATGGAAGCTCCATCGATGTTTTATTTTATGATAATTTCTCTAAGATGTCTATATCCAATAACCATCTGGGACCTTTGAACTCTCCACTGGTGGGCTTCATTGGCGATGCTATGCCAGTTGAAGGAATAATATGTTATCTATGGCTACAGGGCAATACCCAAAATAGGCCAAGGCACAAGTTGATTTTTTGGTAGTAAAGGCCCTGTCTGCCTATAATGCCATTCTTGGCTGATCTGATCTGAATGCGCTCTGAGCCATGGTATCAACCTACTACTTGAAAATAAAGTTTCCAACAAGCAGTAGAATAGAAGAGATCAGGGGAGATTAAACTTTGGCCAAGCACTGCTACTCCATCGCCTCACAAAAAGAAAGCCAACCTGATCCTTGCCCGATTGATGGGCTGGATGTCCGCGACAATCTTACTGAGGATTGGGGCAAGCCCATGGATGATCTTATGACCATCCCTTTGAATGATGGGAATGAGGATCATACTGTGCAAATCGGCTCTAACCTAGAAGATGAAGTTCGGGAGCGGCTCATCGCCTTTCTATGGAAGAATGCCAACATCTTCACCTGGGTTCCGATGGATATACCAAAATTTGATGCCGAGGTTATAGAACATCATTGGCTGGAAACCCCAAGCACAGGCCAATAAAAGAGAAAATTCAGGGCCATACACCAAAAATGTAAAAGGCAATAGCGGAGGAAGTAGATAAGCTTCTCAAAGCCGAATTCATCCGAGAGGTAAACTATCCAAGTTGATTTCTAATGTGGTCCTGGTTAAGAAGGCCAATGGCAAGGAAAGAATGTGAATCGACTTTAAGAAGCTGAACAAAGCCTGTCTAAAAGATAGCTACCTCCTTTCCAGAATTGATCAGCTGGTGGGTAGAACTTCGGGCCACGAGCTTCTCACCTTTATGGATGCTTTCTCTGACTACAACCAAATTCGAATGGCACCAGAGGATGAGGAGAAAATTGCTTTTATTACTGACCATGATCTTTATTGTTATAGGGTTATACCCTTTGAGCTTAAAAATACGGGCACAACCTATCAGTGCCTGGTCAATAAGATCTTCAAGAAGCAAATCGGGCATAATATGGAAGTCTACGTCGATGATATGCTAATCAAGAGCCGAACGTCAACCAATCATATTATCGACCTCGAAGAGACCTTCAGCATCCTCTGAAAGTACAAGATGATGCTAAATCCAATCAAATGCACCTTCGGAGTGACCTCGAAGAAATTATTGGGGTTCATGGTTTCGAGGTAGGGGATCGAAGCCAATTCGAAGAAGATCTGACCAATCCAGGAGATGACTACCCCAAAATTAATAAAAGAAGTCTAATGCCTGATCGAAAAAGTGGCATCCTTAAATTGCTTTGTTTCGAAGTTGGTCGAGCGGTATATACCATTCTTTCAGATCCTCAAGCAATCGAAGAACTTCTGCTAGACGGCAGAATGGCAACAAGCATTTGAGGAGCTTAAGGGCTACCTTGGCTCTCCACCCCTATTGGCTAAGCCCAAGCTTGGGGAAGAGCTATTCCTCTACCTTACAATCTCTCCTGTTGCCCTAGCGACGGTCCTGGTCAAGGAAGAGATAAAAGTATAGTGATCGATTTACTACATAAGCCAAGTCCTAAGGGATGCCGAGATCAGGTATACTAAATTAAAAAAATTAACTTATGTTCTTTTGATTGCAACCAGGAGACTTCGGTCCGATTTCTAAGGGCACACCATAATGCTCCTCATCCATCAACCCATCAAAGTAGTTCTTCATCGAACAGATGCTTCTGGAAGAATTGCAAAGTGGGCTATTGAATTGATGGAATTCGACATAAACTATCAGCCTCGGTCATCAATCAAAGCCCAGATATTGGCCAATTTTATAGTAGAGTGTACGATCTTGGATAATGTCGAACCCAAATGGAATGATGCCAGCATTCTATGATTACAGTCGAGCTCCTCTAAAGAGAGAGCAGATCTTCTTGAAGGATTTTGGGCCCTGTATGTGGACGGCTCCTCCAATGTCTCGGGCGTAGGTGCCGGGCTGATCCTGATCAACCCCGAAGGGGTCATTGTTGAATATGCACTGTGCTTCAAGTTTTCTGCAATAAATAATGGGGCAGAATATGAAGCTCTGATAGTAGGGCTCAAGATTGCTAAGAAACTAAAAGTTGATCGGCATCAAGTCTACAATGATTCGCAGCTGGTGGTGGGATAGGTCGATGGCAGTTATGAAGCTCAAGAGGAAAATATGATGAAGTATCTTAAAAAAGTGAAGAGCCCGATCCCAGCCTTCAATGGCTTTGGCATCCAACAGATTCCAAGGGCAGAGAATGCTAGGGCCGACCTCCTATCCAAGCTAGCCACACTTAACCCCAATGAACTTTCCAAAGAGATATACTTCGAGGTACTAAAATGTTCGAGTATGGAAGAAACACTGACTATAACACAGATCGACCAGGAGCCTTGTTGGATCAACTCCTTGGCCACCTATCTCAAAGATGGGACTCTCCCTCATGATCCTAAAGAAGCTTAGAAGTTGAGAAACTAGACCTCCCGATATGTCTTTTATGAAGGCAAACTGTACAAAAGGTCATACTCCCTACCTCTACTGAAGTGTCTCTGACTTTCCAAAGCTAATTTTGTATTGTAGAAAGTGCATGAAAGAATTTGTGGGAGCCATCTGGGTGCCAGGTCCCTTTCTCATAAGCTACTTCAATAAGGTTACTATCGGCCAACCATGCACCATGATTGTGTTAAGTATGTTAAAAGATGAGACCGCTGCCAAAGGAATGCGAGTATACAAAGGCAGCCAACCTTCGAGCTTATCCCACTAAGCACACCTTGGCCATTTGCACAATGGAGGATGAATATACTTGGATCCTTTCCGATGGCATCCGGATAATGAAAGTTTCTCTTAGTTGCGATTGACTACTTTACCAAGTGGGTCGAGACCGAATCCTTAGTGAAAATCACTGAGGCCAAAGTGCAAGACTTTATCTGAAAATCAATTATTTGCAGGTTTGGTCTATCTCGAACTCTCATAATGGACAATAGGCGATAGTTTGTTGGGATGAGGTTTGCTGAGTTTTGCGAAGATTTGAACATCTCCCATCACTTTACGTCGATGGCCCACCCACAAGCTAATGGTGAAGCAGAAGTGACCAATAAGACCCTATTGCAAGGTATCAAGGGGAGACTTGAAAGAGCAAGGGGGACTTGGGTAGATGAACTCTATCATATCCTTTAGGCTTACCGAACTATCCAAATATTACCGACTGGGGAACACCATTTGTCTTGACCTTCGAAATAGAGATAGTCATCCTAATCGAACTTAAACTTCCATCAGCACTGGTCGTGGCTTTCAATGAGCAACATAACTCTTAAGACCTTAGAGCTAACCTCAACCTACTAAAGGAAAAAAAGAAGAAGCCCAAGTTTGGATAGCTGCCTATAGGCAAAGGATGGCTAGATACTACATCTCCAGAGTCAAAGATAAAATGTTCAGAGTGGGGGACTTGGTGCCTCAACGAGCGGCCATCTCTCAGCCTCAGAATCAGGGAAAGCTCGCTCCAAATTGGGAAAGACCCTATGAGATCAAAGAAGTCATCCGACCCAGGACATACTATTTGAGGAAGCTTAGAGGAGCAGATCTATCCCAACCATGAAATTCGAAAAACCTACGGATGTATTACCAATGATTTGATTACAATAAAATTCCTCTACTTTAACACCATAATCTTTGTTGTACATCTATAAAGGTGGAGAATTACCTCCCAAACTTGACCATGCGATGAGTACAGTCATGTTAGGAACAAGAGGAGGACCTCGTCCTAATGTGAGCGAAGTCAAAGGCCTCATTGACATAAGACGAGATGAGGAAAGAGACCCTGATAATGGCCCTAATGTGCCCCTACAGTCGTGTCAGAAACAGAAGGAGAACCTCATCCTGACATAAGCCAAGTAGAAGGCCTCGTTGAATAAAGATGAGATAAGAAAAGAAGCCCTGACAACGGCCCTAATGTGCCCCTATAACTGTGTCAGGAATGGAAGGAGATCCTCATCCTGACATTAACAAAGTAAAAGGCCTCATTGACTTAAGATGAGATGAGGAAAGAGGCCCTGACAATGGTCCTAATGTGCCCCTACAATCATGTCAGAAATAGAAGGAGAACCTTATCCTAACACGAGCAAAGTAGAAGACCTCATTGACCTAAGACGAGATGAAGGGAGAGGCTTTGACAATGGCCCTAATGTGCCCCTACAGTCATGTTAGAAACAGGGGGAGAACCTCATCCTAACGTGAGTAAATCCAAGGACCTTGAGGAAAAAAGAGAGGCCCGTCTAGTGGTTTTGAATAAACCCCCAACCTAAAGCAAAGGGAAGGGAGAAATCCTATCACCCATCCTTACATGTATTTCTCCTATGACTATTCGATCATATGAGATGCAAGAAGAAAAATCGCACCCAGATCCACGAAAAGGACCTCGGATAGATATCTGCAATAGCCACTTCATTAAAAGACAACACATAAGAAAGACAAAGTGAGGAAAATGAAGCCACAAGCAAGCATTGAGTTCCTGTAAGGCGAAAAATGGCGAAGAAAGGTACTATTTTATTGTATATGTTAAGTTCATTATAGGAAAAATGAAAGTCAACAAGACTGATTACACAAGTCTATTACAAGCAAGACGAAGGTCAGTGAAATCGATGACATGAAAAGAAAGAAGAAAGGAAAAAGGGCCAAGTCCTAAGACGAATCAGACTCTTCAAACTTCAGGCTGTCGACCCCAGCCATCACCAAGGCCTGCTTCTACCTGAAGATCTCCTCCTCAAGTTTTTTTTTTGTATAAACCATCTATATACATCTTGTTGGCATGTTCAAACTTGCTCGCAGACTCCTGCACTGCTTCCGTAGGACTTCAGACTCGGCCTCCGCATCCTTCACAGCTTGATGCTCGCAGGTCAGCTGGAGCTTCAACCGTTGGACCTCGACCTTCTCCACCCCGATCACTTCTGAGAGCTCGTCGATGGTCCTTTTTAGAGAGGCAATCTCCTCCAACTCACCACTTGTACCAGCCTACCGATTGCTGTATAACCATCCCTAGAAGTAAGAAGCCTCACCTCTGGCGGCCTTCAACTCACTTTCGAGCCTGGACATCTTCTCTACCTAGGTTATTTGATAGCTATTGTGTCAGTTCTCAGTATTTTGTAGTTGCTTCTAAAGCTGGGAGAACTTTTTAGACCAATTCCAATCGTACCGGACCTTGTCGGTAGACCACGACGAGCTTCCTTCCAAGAGATGGATTTTTTTTCCTTTACCTTCTTAAGATTGGCTTCAAGGGAGCTAACCTTTGCCGTTAGCGACCAAGACTTGTCTCTAGCACTATTTCAGAGTTCGGCAAGCTCTCACTCGAGATTATCCTTTTGGATGCCAAAGCTCGCTGTGTTCTTCATGTGTAAATTTTGGAGGTGAGTGACCTCTTTGGTCGCCTCCGAGGTGTTCTTTTGAGAAGCCTGAAGGTCGTTCTCCATCTTTTTCAACTTCTTTTTTAGATGATGGACTTCCTTCTTCAAGCTCTTTATCAAAGGCTTCAGTAGGACTTCCTGAGTTAAGGGATTAACATCGATTGGAGATGGTAGGTTATGACCCTAGTCAGTGGGAGGATATTGGATAACATATGACACAACACCGATGTGAAGAAAGGTATAGACAAAAGTGAATTTATTTTCATTTAACTAGAAACTTTCAGGTACAAAGCAAGTCAACAAAGAAAGAAAAAGATACAATTACTCTAGGTCCTAAACCTTCGGGGTGCAGCGGCAAAAAAAGTTGGGCTGCTCTCGGTAGGCTCGGGCACCTCCGAAGTAGGCTCGGGCACCTCCACAGCAGGCTCAGCAGAAGAAAGATCAGCCCTAATATGGGATGGTCCCGCCTCTTCGCCGGCCTCCTCCTCATCTTCCAAGAAGTCGAGGTCGAGCTCAGGGAACCTTCGGGCCACCCTACCTTCGTAGAGCTTGAAGCCCTTGATGAATGCCTTTTGACTGAAGGCGATGTTTAGGTCCTTTATTTTGGGAGAGGTCTTGAACTCCTCCATAGCTCGGGCTGCTGCCTTCGAAATGAACTTCGCCAATTGGGCCTCCAGCTTGGCGACCTTGAGCTTGGCTTCTTTCTTCTCCTCTTTCTCTAGAGCTAATGCTATCTTGAGTATGGTCAAGACGAACTCCTCCTTTCAAAGTGTGCCACGCAGGCTCTCACTTTTTGTCGTCTTCTCCCTTGCGAGGTGCTCAGCCTTGGCAGCCATCATCTGAAGGTGATTGATCTCGGCCTAAAGGTCTTCTCGGACCTTCAGCACCTCCACCTCCAGGCAATTTGCCCTCTTGAGGTGGGCAAGCATGTGGTGGCTCGACTGCCATGAATAGATCGTTGTAAGGTGAAGGAAGAAAGGATGAGAAAATGAAAAAAAAGTATGGTGAGATGATTATCCTAAGAACAGTCCTGAGAGACTCCCAAACAAACTATCTCTAGTCAAGGTCGGCCAGGCGGTCCACCTCCTCTAACAGGATGAACCTATTAGTTAAATCTTGGATGATGTCCACGTTATCGAATGGGTCCACCCCCTGGTCTTCACTACTACCCCAGTCGGGCTCGTTTGGGCGCACCTTGTGAGCCTTCTTCATGATGGCCTCTTTTTCCTTTCTCCTCTCTTTCTCTTTTCCAATAGAGGGATTGGGCATGCGATCCTTGGAGGGTAGATTCGTAGGTTTAGAGGGAAGAGATTCCCCTTCAATAATGTCGATGCGGATGGTCAAGATGGCCTCGTCTCTCGGGCGGACCTCGAGAGCAGCATCAATGGTAGCAAAAGCCACAGGGTCGAAGGCACCGACCTTTGCTCATTTCAAGCTCTCACCTGGGGCCTTCTTCTTTCTTTTCTTCTAGACATAAAGGCCCTTGGCGAGCCTCTCTATGACATTAGTGTCCATTTCTACAGGAAAAAAAGATCAGATCAACCAAGGTATGCATAAAATTTCATAAGAGTCCATACATATATATATATATATATACAAATGCAATTGGTACCCACGGGGTTGAGAGGACCAAGCCAAAGTTGAATAAGATCTGCTCCCTCAAAAGCTCAGGGGGACCGAAAGCTCGGTGCACCTTGAGCCTGTTAGAAAACTCAAGGTCGACTCCATCCAAGCTAGGGGCTCAGCGGACGAATTTCCTAAGAAAGCCCCAAGGAGGAAGATCAAGCAGCAAGGTTGGGCATTAGATGAAAAAGTACTTCTCCTTCTAGTTATGAATGGAAGGAGTGTCTTTCAGCAACCTCTTCTTACTGAATTGAGGAGAGAAGTACCATCAGTTCTTTGCAGAAGGATGGCATTTGAAAGTATAAAAATTTTGGAATAATGAGACGATCGATCGAACTTCGGCCAGATGGTAGAAGGAAAAAAAATCTATCATGAACTGAAAGGAGTTCGGCACAATGGAGGCGAAGGAGATGTTCAAGAATCGAAAGAGGGCAACTACAAAGTGGGGTAGCGGAAGTTGAAGCCCAGCATGCAAGGTCTCTAAGTATAGGCAAAATCGATCCATCGAAGGTGAGCTAGCGTGTTCATTCGACCTAGGGAGCTTGAGGTCGTACTCAGAGGGTATTGGATGTGGATCAACGAAAGATCGTTCGAAGTCAAAACTAAAGGGATGGTACCTGGAATAAAAGACTGGTGAGACATGTTCCTAGGCACAACCTTGGCCAAGGGTGTGGGATCTAGGAAGGTCGGTCCGGATGAGCTCCAAGAACCAACGGAATGGGAGGTTTCAGAAGACATTCGAATCAAAATAAAATCCTAGAAAAATCTCCAAAAATAAAAAAAAACATACTATAAAAGCTTCTACCAGAGAAACTGAAAGAGCAAGAAGAAACAAGATGCTTGAGAAATCAAAAATAGATGATAGGAGGCTGACCTAAGTTGACTGAGAGGGGCAAAGAAGCGATGGGCATGATGAAAACTGAGTGGAGGAACGTCGAAAACCGAAGAAGATTCAGGGAAGAACCGATGCTCTCGAACAAGAAGAAGGCAAGGGCTTAGGAGGGAAGAAGACTTAGACAAGAATGAATTCTGGAGGGGGGGAAAGGCCTTAAAAAGCTAAGGGCAATCTGAGGTGGTTATGATTGTAGATCTTACTTGGCCATTTCGTGTGCGCCGCATCCCACCCATCATGATAGGGGAGTGGCAACGGACAGATCTTTAATTACGTCGTACCTAGGATAGTGTTACGGTAGGAAATTTAAAGGGTCATCTTCTTGAAGTTATTTCAAATTTAATGAGCCCAAGAGCCAACGTGGTAGATGCCAAAATGTCTCTTCCAGACAGATGCGAGAAAAGAAAAAAAACTTTGGCAATCACATCTGTACTCTCTTCTTTCGAATTTCGAACTTGGGAATAGGAGGACTATTGTTGGAGATAAATTTGCTCCTGTAAAAGTTCGATCGGAATGTCTGACCTTTGAATTGGTCTGTCCAGTATCAGCGGCCAAGGATGAGCTTCCACAGAATTCATAAGACCTTCTAAACTCCTTCAGCAGTTAGACTCCTACCGAACTTCTCCTTCAGTCGGACTCTTTCAGCAGTCGAACTCCTACCAGACTTCTTCTTCAGTTAGACTCCTTCAACAGTTAGACTCCTACCAAACTTATCCTTCAGTTAGACTCCTTCAACAGTCGAACTTCTATCGGACTTCTCCTTCAGTTGGACTCCTTCGATGGTCGAACTCTGGACAAGCTTAGCCGCTAGTCAAACTCTTTCCAAACTTCTCTGCCTATTAAGCTCCTCTCGAACTTCTCTTATCAGGTGTCCAAAAAGGCCTCGACACCGACTCATGATATGGCAAATGACGGCCCAAGCACGATTGATCTTAAGAACCTCTGAACTTCTCTGGAACATGTTAGCTAAGAATTCTTCATTACCTATGGCTATCCTGTCCGAACTTGAGTTATCAAACTCCAATGGACTGGCATGTCACGACAACAAATACGACCCTCCATAATAAACCCCACGTGGCCCTGAATAGCCCACTACCAGGTGGTTATGATTGTCACTATCAATTTATTATGAGCTCTGCCTATATAAGAAACCCTCTAGATATGCTTTCTTCTCAAAGCTCTTGATTTTTTTCTAAAAGCTCTGCTAAAATCTCTCTAAGCACTCTATTTCTATTGGCCGAAAGAACTAACTTGATTATCGGAGGATCTTGCCGGAGTCACCACCTTCGACTCCAGACGAGACTTATTTTGCAAGTCATCGATGGTGACCTCATCTTCTTCGACTCCAGGCTCGATTTCGATGACAACTAGATTTTGCACCAACAATTTTGTTACAAGCTTCATCTATGAAAGGAACCTTCCAGATATGTTTTTCTCTTTAAGCATTCTTCTTATTTCTAATCTTCTGTGTACTTCATTCTTGTTGGTCAGAAAACTAACTTGACCGTCGAAGGGTCAATGCCAGAGCAAACTCCGACCACGACTTTGTCTTGTAGGTCTCCCCGATGAGGTTCTCATCTCCACCTCTAGTACACTCTGACAACAATCCTTTTTCTGCACCAATAATATTGAATATCATTATTTATTGTATACACATATCACATGGTAACTATTTTAGTTACTGGGAATATGCTATCAAATATTTTAAAATTAGTAAAAAAATATAATTTAAAATTATTGAATAGTTTATTGATTATGTAAGATGATTTGGACTACCCATAATATAGATTGCCAGTTATAGACTAGATCGTAACATCTTGGATTGCTAATCATGGACCGAATTATGGCATCTTAGTTCACCACCATGGGTTGAAGCATAGGTATCTTAGTTTGCCACTGTGAGCCGAAGCGTAGATATCTTGGCTTGACATTATGGGTCAAAATGCAAATATCTTAATTTGACACCATGGGCTGAAGCATGGATATTTTGATTAGTCATCATGGGCTAAAGTATGGATATTTTGGTTTTCCACCATATGCCAAAGAGCAGATATTTTGGTTTGTTATCATATACTAAAGTATGGATCATGATTTGTTAGTCATGAGCTAAAATGTGACCATGGTTAATATAAAACTAAAATATAATTATTAATTTGGATCGTGTTAATGAGATGTGAATGATATGTCATATGAAACCTCTGGTGATATTCATATTAGGTTTATGATAATATATAATGTGTGATATATACTTAATATAACTATTGAGCTATATTGGATACTGAACATGAGATTTTGTGCTTCATATCTTCTTTTTGGTACTGCTCATTTATTATTTTTGAATTATATCGTTATTGTATTGGTGTGAGTGTGTATGGATTCTTATTTGGCCATAAAGCTTATACCACCTCTTCTTTTTCCTCTCAAAGTTGTAGGACACATATAATTAGATGGGTTTGAGTATGGAGTTTGAGTGATGGAGTCATTTTATAAGTTTTGCATGATCTCAAGAGCATTACTTTAGGATTTATGCTGCCATGTCATATGGTCGGGTCGACTTGAGTTTTGGGTTTGGGACATAATAGAAATAGTATTATAGCTTAGGTTTAAGATCACAAAAGACTATGACATAAGTGATATTAGAGTTTAGGTTTTAAGGTCACTAGGTGATGCAGGACTACCTAAAGGAAAAAAGAAAAATCCAATCCTAGAGATCAAGCTTCCTTCTATTTGTCAACAACAAGTCACGTCTAGCTAGGGGCATCATTATTCTTAGAACAGATAGTATAATTGCCGATACTTTGCTCAGAAGACATGACTGGTTGATTCGAGACCAAAGCAAGAACAATCTACATAATGCAGATGAATACCATATTAGAGATCAGTAAACAACCAATGAAAAGAAAGTAAATAAATAAATAGTAGAAATTAAATATGCTTACAAATAAATACAAAAAAAATATGAATGAAATGAAGGAAAGCAAGATATTAAGCTTACAAAAAAAAATCTAAGAAGATAATAAGAATTCGGATCATGATAGTTAAAAAACTATCCTAATTAGGACTCTTAATCTTTTAATCAAACAAATTAATTGATAAAGAACTAGATCTTTACCAATGTCGGATCTAGAAAAATGAAAATCAAAGATCAACCAAGAAGGAATGAAGGTCATTATCAGCATTTGATCTGCAGAATGAGATATTTCTCTTTCTCTCTCATCATGATAAACGAAAATCTTGGAGGAGATAGATCTTTTTTTGGTGAAATAGGCTTATGCAGGTAGATGGTGAAGATGAATTGGGGTCGCAGAAATACTGAATCTCAAGTAGATGAAGGTTAAAGAGATAGGAAAGAAAGTGGGCCTCACATTCTCCCTTGCAGGGTGATTTTGGGTCTCACACTCTCTCCTTCTCAGAGTGATTCACACAAGTATTTGCAGGTTTGTAAAATCCTTCTATTTGTCATGAAAGATACAAGGATTTATATAGGACCCTTGGGGTCCTATTTCTTTAGGAATCTCCTATCCTTTACAAGAAAGAAATCAGCTCTTCCAATAAAAATGTAAAACATTATGTTTGGTTTTCAAATAAAGTAATATATCATATCTATCTTTTATGGAACAATCGAAAAAAAAATTAGCCCTTCAACAAAATAAGTAAGAAATCAAGAACTCTTAAGAAATTCTAGGGAAGAAAAGGAACTCCATGTGAGGGCCTTAATGCTTGGCATAACTTGGCATGAGGATCCTTGGGCATGGCATATGCTAGCATGCATATTTCCTCCCTGGGCATGTGGAAAGTGGTGGCTCCAAAGGTGATGTGGTTCAAGATAAGGTATGACCTCTTAGGACTTGCTTCTTCATGATTGTCAAATAAGGCTCCAACCCAATACAAACCTAAGTATGGTCCTATGGATCCAAAGCTAAATGCATCAAAACAACTAATTGACTGGAATCAAATAACTGAAGTAGAGTCAATCTAGTCTGAAGTAGAGTCAATCTAATGGGGCTTCATCGATCCAAATCAAATCCAAATCATGTTGCTGACTTCTAATGGTCCTGGTGTCTGCACCAATTCTCTCAGGATGAGAAGAACTCGACCCTCTCGAGTGGGGGTCAATTCAACTCTGATGATGCTCGAGCAAATCAGGATCAATGCACTGCAACTCTTTTCGAGTGATCTAGGTATCTTCGAACTCTGATCGACCTTGCCATCTAATCAAATATCATTGATAGCCTCAACTCCAAATGGAGATGATTTGCTCATCCAAAATTCTCTCAATCTAATCATATTTTGCTGACATTTTGGTTGGTGGACACTCGGAGGCAGGCTCCCTCTCAAAGATTGGTTCAAGCTCAAATGGCTCACTAGGTATCCGAGTTGGCTCTTTATAGGTGATGAGATCTATAATGTTAAAAGTAGAGCTAATCCCAAAATCATAAAGCAAGTCCACAATATATGCATTCGGTCCAATCTTCTTTATGATCTTAAACGGACCTACTTCTCGGGCATGTAACTTCTTCATGATTCCGAATGGGAACCATTTAGGCCTCATTTGAACCATCATATAGTCTTTCTCTGTAAACTCTAGAATACATCGATGAGAATCTACATTCTATTTATAAACTTTATTGCTAATGCTAATTTTTTTATCGATCTCTTTATGCAGACTCTTGACATGCTGTGCAAATGACTTTGCATATTTGAAAATCCTAGCATGCACGGGCAGTGGGATGAGTCTATTGATTTTCTAGGTTGATATCCATGAGCTTCTTCAAAAGGACTCATACTAATGGACCTATTAATAGAGTTATTATATACAAAGTCGGCTCAGGATAGCAAAAGATCCCAATTATCTATATGTTCTCTAATCAAGCGATGCAATAGATTTTCAAGACTTTTATTGACCACTTCAGTTTGACCATCCATTTGCGGGTGATAAGCAGAAGAAAATTTTAGTTTTATGCCTAGAAGGTGTCATAAGATTTTCTAAAAGTAGCTCATAAATCTAACATCCCTATTAGACACAATGATTTTAGGCAATTTGTGTAGTCTAACAATCTCATCAATGTATATCCTTGCAACTTTCAATGCGTTGGATGTTTGGCAACAGGACAAGAAATAGGCCATTTTTGAAAACCTATCTACAACCACTAGAATAGAATCATGCTTCCTAGCTATCCTAGGTAATCCTAAAATAAAATCCATTCTAATGTCTTTCCAAGAATGGTCTAGTATAGGTAAAGGTGTATATAGGCCGGTGTATTGTTTTCTCTACTTGGCCATGGCACATGTTCTACACTAGACAATAATTTAGGTGACATCTATTTTCAAGCTTAGCCAAAAAAATTGTGCTTCTACCCACTATATGGTTTTATTCCTACCAAAGTATCCAACTAATCCTCCAGCATGTAGTTTTCAAACTAGAAAATCTCTAAAAGATGTACGGGGAACACACAGTCTAGTTTCTCTAAATAATTAACCATCTTAAAATGTGTATTTGCTATATTCTCTAGATGGTCCTTTACATAAAGCGGTAAGTATGCTACCAAAATCTGGATACTTCTCATAATCTTCTTTAACCTTATCAAAACCAACAACTTCTATACTAACAATCGACAGCAAAGTATGATGACAACCCAGGACATAAGCAGCATGATTCTCTACACTTGCATGGTGTTTTAAAGCAAAAGTATAGGCTTGTAAAAACTCGATCCACCTACTATGTCTATGATTTAGTTGTTAGGATTTGACATCTCGAATTTGATCTACAGCAAGAAGAGAATCAGTTTTTAATACAGCAGTCGGATCAGCTCTGATATGCAGTCGAGTCGGCTCGAATTGAGATCGAGATGGCTCGAATCATAACCGAGCTGGCTCTCTTAAATAGATAGACAGCAGGAGTCTGGATGAGATGCGGTCGAGCCAGCTCGACCCTTGATCGAGCTGGCTCGACGGAAGCGAACAGAACATGATGAAATTTTTCTATTTAGACTTGGATTATGATTAATCCAAGGAATCTACAGGAGTTGCATGTGGACCATAGGATCCAGCAGCCATGAAGGGTTACAATCATGATCTGAAGGATGAAAAATATTTCAAGACTCCATCAAGAACATGTTTGACTCATATTAGGAGAACGAGCCCTGTTAGGACTCCTATAAACTACTGAGAAAAGGATTCTCATCCTATTTAAAAGACTGAGGTACTATGGAGCAAAAAAGATGGCACCTGTGGAGTGAGAGGCATGTAGAGAGGCTCAGATAGCCATCGAGAGGAGCTTGGTAGAGCGTCGAGTACGTGCAGCCCACGAGAGAGAGAAGTAATAGGTGCATAACATCCGGTAAGAAGGCTGTGAGGGCAGAGCATCTTGTAGCTTCTATGGATCTTCTTGAAATTTTGAGAGAGCTTTTATGAGGGTAGCTTCTAGTTGAGAGAGATTTATGTATGATGAGTTGAGTGTAGGTATTCTCCTCTTGTACCTATTTTTCTCTTTCATAGTAAAGCTTTGCATACCCCATGGAAGCGAGCCTTTAGGCTAATCCATGTACTTCATTATTTTTTTATTTTATTTCTTTCTTCTTCCTACCATAATAATTTGGTATTAGATTATTAACAAATGGTATCAGAGTAGCTGATATCCCAATAGTTTGGTATCAAAGTAATTTGATACCATAATAATTGGTATCATACCCAAATAGTATAAAAATATAGATTGTAGCAGTGGATAGAGATTGAAGAGTATGAAGAAGATAAGCATAATCAAGATGAAGATCAACAGATTTGATAGCAAGGATAATTTCTCCTTGTGGCAAGCAAGGATAAAGGATGTTCTCATCCAACATGGGTTGATCGATGCTCTCTTGTATGATAAGATACTAACCACCATAAAGATGAAAGATTGGAAGTGGATCCAGATATAGGTGGTGAGCATGATCTACTTGTACCTAGCGAATATAGTAATCCATATACTTGACGAGATTTTTCTGATGGTACTATGATCGAAGCTCGAGAAGTTGTACATGGTGAAGTCACTCACCAATACGCTATTTCTTTGGAGGCAGTTCTACCAACTATGGATGAACGAAGGTTAGAGCATGTAGGAGCATCTATCCAACTTCTAGAAGATCCTCACCAATGTTCTCAATGTTGGTGAAAAAGTTGAGGAGAAGATCAGGGCATTGGTCTTGCTAGCATCGCTCCCTTCTTCGTATAAGTCCTTGGTGATTTCTCTTCTAGTGGAAAAGAGCACCATCAACATGGACGAGATCACTATAGTGATACTCCAGAACGAGGTTCTCAGGAGGAAGAATCCAACTTCGAGCTCAGATGATGGCAGCTCAGCTTTGGCAATTTCTAAAGGCATAGGAGGCAATAGATGGAGCGACAGAGGATCGCGAGGAGGATGATCCAAGTCCAAGATGAGGGATCCTAGCAAGATTAGATGCTATAGGTGTGAAAAGTTGGGACATTGAGTCAAGGATTGCCCATAACTCAAGGATCGGATGAGGGCTACTATAGTGACGGCCAGTAGCGAGTCAATGGATGATGTTCTAAAGATATCTGATGATGTATCTACTTCTTTCTCCTCATGGATTATAAATTCTGCATATTCCTATCATGTATGTTGTAGAGAGAAGATGTTTGACTTTGTGAAGACTGGTGAGGGTACTATGTTCCTGCCAGATGCATCGAGCTGTGAGATCTAGGGCAGTGGGATGGTTAGCATGAAGCTGCATGATAAAATAGTAAAGAAGTTGGATGAGGTCTGATACATACCCAGTTTTAAGAAGAATCTAATCTCACTGAGCAGACTGGATTCGATCGACTTCAAATGAAAAGCTGATGGAGAAAATTTGAAGGTCATGCACGGTAGTAGGATGGTGCTAAGAGGAAGAAAGTATGGAAGACATTACCTCATGATAGGAAGCCTAGTGCGAGGTGGAGCTCCATGTGGAGATTGATCAAGCACGAGATGAGAGACTCGGGAGGATGATATATGACATCGTAAAGTGAAGTTTTTATTGCCGCAAGAGACTTCCTCAAGTAGGTCTTTGGTCAAAGTGGACACATCCCATGATAGAGGTGGGATCGAGCGTTCTAGCTTGACTCCCTCATTTGCCCATCCATGATCAACAGGCGTGTCCCAGGGCATAGGGGCGGGATGGATCACAAGCTCTTAAAGTCAGGTGGAGGTCGAATGTCGAGTCAAGATGGAGATTGATAGAATTTGATGTCTTAAATTCGATCCACAGCAAGAAGAAAATTAGTTTTCAGCACAGCAGTTAGACTGGCTCTGATGCATGGTCGAGGCAGCTCGGATTGAGATCAAGCTAGCTCAAACCACAACCAAGCTAACTCTCTTAGGCAGACAGACAGCAAGAGTCCGAATGAGATGCATTCGAGCTAGCTCGATCCCTAACCGAGCCAACTCGATGGAGGCAAATAGAATACGATGGGATTTTTTCAGTTTGGACTCGGATTATGATTAATCTAAGGGATCTATGGGAGTTGTGCATGGATCACAGAATCTAGCAGCCATAGAGGATTGCAGTCATAATCTGAAATCAAAAAATATTCCAAGACTCCATCAAGGACTTGTTTGACTCATATTAGAAGAATTAGCCCTATTAAGACTCCTGTGAACTGCTGAAAAGAGGATTCTCATCTTATTTAAAAGACTGAGATGCTATGAAGTAGGAAAGATGGCGCATGTGGCGTGAGAGGCACGTAGAGAGGCTCAGGCAGCCACTGAGAGAAGCTTGGTAGAGCATCGAATACGTGTAGCCTACGAGAGAGAGAAGCAATAGGTGTATAGTATCCAGCAAGGAGGTTGTGAAGGCAGAGCATCTTGTAGCTTCTATGGATCTCGTTGAAATTCTGAGAGAGCTTTTGTGAGGGTAGCTTCTAGTTGAGAGAGATTTATCTATGGTGAGTTGAGAATGGGTGTTCTCCTCTTGTACCTATTTTTTTCTTTCATAGTGAAGCTTTGCATACCCCATGGAGCTGAGCCTTTAGGCTGATCCACATACTTGATTATTTTCTTATTTTATTTCTTTCTTCTTTCTGTCACAATAATTTGGTACTAGATCCTTAACAAGTGGTATCAGAGTAGCTGATATCCCAACAGTTTGGTATCAGAGCGAGTTGATACCATAACATCAGTTTCTTTTGAAAATTCAAGAATCAGAGGGCCTCATGATCAGAGTATAAAATAATTTTTTGTGGTAGTAGGTAATGTCTCCATGGTATCTTAAAGCTTGGATTATCGCATAAAATTTCTTATCGTAGGTAGTATACTTGAGTTTAGAATCGTTAAGTTTCTTATTAAAGTATGCTACCAAATAACCTTCTTGACTAAGGACACCACTAATCCTAACTCCTGACGTGTCGCATGTTACTTCAGAAATCTTAAAAAAATTAGGCAGATGTAAGACTAGGGCATGGGTCATCTTATCCTTAATATCTAAGAAGGCTTTATTGGTTATCTTAGTCCATTCAAAATCTTCTTTTCTAATGCAATCAGTGATGGGAGCGACTATGGTGCTAAATTCTTTTATGAATATATGGTAAAAGATTACTAATCTATAAAAGCTCTGCATATCATGCACACTCTTAGGTACCGGCCACTCAACTATTGCTCTAATCTTTTCAGAATTGGCAGATAACATTAGATGGGTGCCATAGAAGCCAGATTGACTAATATTTGTAAATACTTTCTAAGGATATTTTTATAATTTTTATTTATAATTAATAAAAAAATTATTTCTTCTATCATATTTATGTAAAGTGTTTGTGATACATCTATTGGGTTAATGAATTTGATACCACATATTTTTAAGAGTTGAGAATTTGATATATGTGTTGTCCTAGTTAACTCATAAACTACTCTTGATCGTAGGATCATCACGAGGATAGTGATCGATCCAAAAGATTGTTGTACGATCTCTCCTTTAGGATAGATGAGTCTTGAATCTATAATATAAAGACACCAAAGTGAGAGTACAGATACTTATTGAGAACAAGGCTACTGAGCATGACCTCCTCGAGCAGTCATAAGAGAGTCCACCTTCTCATCGATGACTAGCTTGATACTATAGTTGTGCATCTAGTTTTTTTACCTAAGGTGCAATAGCAGTTCATTTTGAGGATGTTATAGTTTGACTACACTATACCTTGGTCTCCTAGCCATTTGAAATCCTGAGGTGTATGTTGGCTATAACATGTTCATTATAGGAATTGGATCACACCAAGATAGGATTTATCAACCTTAGTAGAGGAGTAGTCCTCTGATAATCACGAGGTCGAGTTCTAAAGTCCATGACCATAGTAGTATGCAATAACAGAAAGAAGTTTCTATTAGGATTTTACATCGAACTCGAATCGAATGATTTAATTATATAACAGGTTTTATGTTTGACGAGTTCATCTTGACCTAAATCCTATCGAGGCTCATGATAAAAAAACACAATCGCACAATTGACTACGTTGAGATGTTCGTATTCGATTTTGATAGGTTGCCACCACATACTGCTAGGTGTCACTGATGGATTTTGGGATTAATTAGAATTATCTCGATAATCGATGATTCTAATTGAGTGAATTAGAAATAGTTATGATCCATCAAAGGGTATTTCGATGATGTCAATGATGGATATCGTGACATATCCCATTACCATATAGAATTGAACCTAATTGAATTATACAAATATGGGTTTGGGTCCGGATATCATTAATTGGGTTCACATGGTTCGATTAATTTGGATTAGATCCAATTAGGTTCAAGAAAATCATGCTAGAACACGATTGGACCTAACTTTGTCCTCTTATGGACTTCCTAGTTGATCTGAACTCAGTCAAATTTGATTTAGCTTGTCTAAAAATCTTGTATGGGTTTGTCCTGATCTAACTGGACCTTTGGACCTTGTCCTAATCAGATCAACTCTTGTCCTAATCTCAAATTGAAAGGATCAAGACAAAACCCATTTTGATCTGGTCTTTGCAAGAAACAAGGGACCAAGGGCATGCGCCCCCTAGAGTTTTTCTTGGGGCATGCACCCTAGGTATTTCTAGAGAGAGAGGGTGCACGCCCCATCCTGGCATGTGCCCCTAGTAGATAAGCCCTTGGTTGTTGGTTGGTTGCTCGTTTAAATCAATTTAAATGGGTCAAATGGAGTTTGAAATAACTCAAACTCCTAGAAATTAGTTTCCTGCCCCCAACCCTCTCTTATCCAATTATTTATGGCACATTTCTTATGGAATTTTGTGTGATAAAATTCATGAGAAATCTAATAAGAGGCATAGAGGCCTTGGGAGAGTCCTTCTGCTTTAAGCAAGTTGACCCGATCTCAAACTTTTCTATAAATAGAGACCATGGACAAAGAGTTTGGCCATTCTATTCTCTATGCCCAGACCCTGTCCCTCTCCTCTGCACCTCCTCTTCCTCTTCTCCATGCCCAAGTATTGGGCAAATTAGCACTACAAGCATCAAGGTGTTATTGCTGCAAGACCGCGTCAACTAATTCCTGATTGTGTGTCGATCGAATCACTGTCAGAGATTGAATCGAAAGCACGATGAGAAATTTTAGGATCTGATTTTTTAAGATCAAATTTAGAAGGAGAAGACCTTCAGATCTGATCTGAGTGGATAATGGTAGAGGCCGAGCACGTGCACGGCTCAAATCAGATTCTCAAGATAGTGTTCTGATCATCGTAGCAAGTGAATGGTTCACTTGCAATAGGTGGTATTCGATACTATATTTTCTATTTTTGTTTTAGATCTATCTAATCAGATCTGAGAACTCTCAGATCTAATTGAATGAATAATTAAAAATTTTTAAATTCTGCTGCATGACCTGATCCGATCAGGCCAATCCTACAGTTTCTTCAACTGATATCAAAGTTGCGGTTCTGGTTCTAGATCTAGATTAAATTAGATCTAAAATTTAATTTTGCTAAGATTATTTAATTTTCTAATTTTAGATAAGATATAGTCAGATCTAATATGTGAGATGTATTTTTAAATTTGATACATGAGATGTATATGAAACATGTGTAGAATAGATCTATAGTCATATATGTGATATATGCTAGATCTAGTTCTTATAGTGGTAGTTTATTTTTCTGATTGGGGCATTTTTCTTAACCATCCGGTCTTAATAGTAAGAAGGGTTTAAAGGCCCTCACTTTCCATTCGATTGGATGCTCTTATAGCATGTATAGATGCTGCGTGTTTGTCCTCAATCAGAAAATGAAAACTTACTTTTCAAATAAATCCTAGATCCAAAAACCCTAGGATCTGGTTACGTGCTTTGTTTGTGAACCATGTTACACTTAATTAAGAATTAAGTTATGAAACTAATATGTTCTAAAAATTAAGAATTTTTAGATCTAAGATACCTTCATAAAACATAGGTTCAAGGTATGGATAGCTTGATTAGGTCTAGCTTGAGTGGTTGATCAAACCGAATCAAGAGTTGGTTAGGTGGGATCAAGAGTGCTTAAATTGATCAGCCTAATAGTTATAAGCTTGATCAAGATCGATTCACAACCACATGTAGTCGATCACCTCAAGACCTAATCTGGCTCCGCAGATCAAGTCTGGATTGTAGGTGAACCCGATTAGTTCTGATTTGATAAATTGGTGTGTAAGATAAGTTTGGCAGATATGATCGATAGTTTTTAATTGAGAGCTACTTGATCTAGATGCATCCATGGCAAGTTAATGGCATATCCCTCCCATCGATCTCACTTATCTAGTCGATAAGGTCAACATAGTTCTGTATTGAGGTTGCTAACAATTCAAGTTAACCTATGCCGCTAGGTTAGTCATAACCATTATGACTAATTAAGGATTAAAGAGATCTGAATTAAAATCTTTCTAAGAAAATATTAATTCAATTGGTCTTCCACCATTGTAGTTGTGCGGGCCCCTCCAAGGGTTGATTATTTTCGGCTGGATACAGTGGTTAAATTGCACTGAAAAGATGCAATCACAGCTATTAGGCATGGAATGCTATGGTTTGGAGGATGGGTTGGGTTCAATATTTTGGATATAGTGAGGGTTCCAATCATGAATCCAGTTCATGAAAATTATGGGTCTGACTTAACTAAAGAGTAGAGTAATATTCTAGGCATGGTGAGCTTCATGAATTAGAAACCAAGTTGGGTGTAATATGTTTAAAAAAATATTGGACAAGAGTTGTCCACTCATCAACTGACTCATCACCAATAACTGTTAGGTAAGATGGTGAGCCAATTGGTGGGATCACACCATCCACTAAAAATATTTGATCATGAAGATTTTTACACTCTGCCAAAGAAGTGTAGGGATCCAAAAAAATAGTGAAAGCCCAAAATTTATTTAAAAATAAAACTCTTAAATAAATTGATTAAGTCAATTACAAATCTAACTAAAAATTTTAACTCTCTACAGAAAAATATCTACATCCAATCTCCTAGTCAGAATCCTAGAGACCCACCAATTGACTGGACCAAATTTTAAGGATTAGCTCCAAAACTTGAAAATTATTTTAAGTTTCAAGAAGTTGACCTATGTCTTGGATCAGAAACTTTTTCCTCTCCTAGCCTATCCGATCGTCGATCAGAGAGCATCTCATGAGAAGTGATTAGACGATGATAATAAAATTAGGTGCTATATGTTGGCTTCCATGTCTGACGAGTTACAGCATCAACACAAAGACATGAAAACTACTAGCCAAATATTGGCCCACCTACAAGAGTTGTGAGATGAGCAGAGCCACGCAGCGCACTATGAAGTGTCCAAGAGACTCTTCAAGGCATAGATGTGTGACAGGCAGTCAATCCATGATCATTGCTTGTCGATGATCAAGAACTTAAAGGAGCTTGAGAAGCTCGGCATGTTGATGGACAAAAATCTATAGATTGATTTGATCCTGCAGTCCTTGACTGATTTATTTGGATAAGTTATTATAAACTTTCGTATGAATAAGATTTAGTGCATCCTAGCCAAATTAATGAATATGCTGATCACTACTGAAAGGACCTTAAAGAATTCAAGGGGCTCAATTCTTACTGTGGAGCGAACTTCTTCCAAGAGAAAGTTCTCTGAGAAGAAGAAGAAGTCTGCAAAGAAGCAGAAGATGGAGGAGAAGAAGAAGGACAAGAAGGGTGAGCTGAAGAACAAGGCCGTAAAGAAAGGAAAGTATTTTCACTGCAACTCCAACGGCCATTGAAAGTGGAACTACTTTGCTTACCTAGCCAGCTTGAAAAACCAGAGGGAAGGTGGACCTTCTGAAGGTATGTTCATCATTGAAATGAACCTAATGATTTCTTCTGTATCTAGTTGGATGCTTGACTCTGGATCTAGTACTTATTTATGCACTTCTTTGCAGAATCTTGAGGAGAGTAGAAGGTTGAGGGATAGTAAGATGATCCTATACATCGAAAATAAAGCAAGAGTTGCTGCTGTGACTGTGAAAATCTACCCTCTATGACTACCGTATTGGAGCATCTTAGTATTAAGAGACTATTTTTATATACCTGCTATGAGCAGAAATCTGATTTCTGTCCCCTATCTAGCATAGGAAGACTATGTAATTAGTTTCTTTAAGGACTATTATACTATTCTTTATGAAAGAAATAAAATTGCAAGTAATTTTTTAATAATCAATCTCTACTAATTACATATGGATGTATCTATTAATAATATCGAGCATAGTATGAATGCCATAGGATCTAAATGACCTAGAGATAGTTTAAATGAAAAGTACTTATAACATCTTAGGCTAGGTCATATATCAGAAGATAGGATTAACAAATTGAAGAAATCCGGACTAATGGATCCATTAACTTTTAAATCATATCCAATTTATGAGTCATGCCTTCAAGACAAAATACCCAAGCTATCCTTTGTGGGACATGGGGAAAGAACCATAGAGTTACTTGTTCTAGTATATATAGATGTCTACGGTCCATTCGATATACCAGCCAGAGACTATTTTATCTACTTCATCATCTTTATCGATGATTTTTTTTGGTATGGATATATGTACCTGATGCGACAAAAGTCTGAAGTCTTTGAAAATTTTAAAAAATTCAGACATGAAGTAAAAAAATTAATCAAAAAGCCCATTAAGATTCTTCGATCAAATTGAGAAGACGAATACCTTAGTCAAAAATTTTTGAACTATCTCAAAGAGAATGGCATAATCTCACAGTGGACTCCACCTGGAATGCCTCAACTTAATAAAATTTTAGAATGAAGAAATCAAATCCTATTAGATATGATCCATTCCATGATGAGCTTACAGACCTTCCTGAATTTTTTTGGAGACATAGTCTGCTAACAGCTATTTACCTACTGAATAGGATTTCTTCTAAAATCATTCCAACAACACCGTATAAGATATGGCATGGTAAGAAACCAAGTTTGAGTCATCTCAGGACTTGAGGTTGTCCTACCTATGTCAAGAGATAGCATACGGATAAGTTAGAAGCTAGGTCTCTTAAAGTTTGATTCATTGGATATCCTAAAGAGTCTTTAAGATATTACCTCCATCTTCTTGAAGACCATAATGTGATTGTAAGTTGACATGCAATCTTTCTTGAGAAATAGTTTCTTCAAGATGGAAGCATGGGAAGATAAATCAGATTCGAGGAGAAAGTCTCCGAAGAGCAATGAGCCAAGGAACCTGAGGAACCTGGTTAATCTGAACCGATTCACATACTACCTCCTCTATCTCGTAGGTCAAGTAAGATTTTCCATCCTTCTAAGAGATACTTAGGTATTATTTCAAAAAATATAGAGAAAATATTCCTCACGAGAAATGGAGTTCATAGAGATGATCCCAAGACCTATGATGAGATGATATTAGATATCGACTCCAAGAAATGGCAAGAAACAATGAAGTCAAAAATTGACTCAATGTACTCAAACCAAGTCTAGACCTTGGTAGATCCACCTGAAGGTATTGTACATATTAGGTGTAAATGGATCTTCAAGAGAAATATTGGTGCTGATGAAAATGTAGAGACACTCAAGGCTAAGTTAGTGGCAAAAGGATATAGTCAGCGTGAAAGCGTTGACTATTAGGATACCTTTTCACCAATTGTTATGCTAAAATCCATCCGCACATTACTTGCCATTGCAGTATATTTTGATTACGAAATATGGTAGATGGACGTAAAAATGATGTTTCTGAATGGATATCTTGAGAAAGATATCTATATGGAATAGCCAGTTGATTTCACTTCTAGTGATAGTGATTACAAGGTCAGCAAGCTGCAAAGATCCATCTATGGACTTTAGCAAGCATCTTGGAGCTAGAATGCTTGTTTTAATGATATAATCAAATCATTTGGTTTTATCAAGAATGAGGGGGAGTCCTATGAGTTCAAAAAAGTCAGTAGGAGCATAGTTGTCTTTCTTGTATTATACGTGGATGACATCCTTCTGATTAAGAATGATATTTTCATATTAACCACAATCAAAGTATGGTTGTCTAGGAAGTTTTTAATGAAAGACCTAGAAGAGGCATCCTTCATTTTGGTGATTAAGATCTATAGGGATAGACTGATGTTGGTGCAGGAAATGATTGATTGTTGGAATTCACTAGAACTGAAGATGAGGTCGTCGATGAGACCTGCAAGATGAAGTTCAGACTAGAGGTGGGTGGCTCCGACAGGACCCTCCAACGATCAAGTTAATTTCTTGGCCAAGAAGAAATGGAGTACTTAGAAGAATTAAGATAGAGAGGAGAGCTTAGAGAGGAAGACATATCTAGAAGATCGCTTTTATAGATGGAGCTCATAACAGGATGATAGTGACAGCCATAACAGAATGTAGCCATTCAGGACACTAAAGTTTGTTACGGAGAGTGGACTGTCATTTATCATGACTTGTAGATGATTAGATTTCATTTGTTGGAGTTTGGATGAGACATCGAAGATTTCTGTGCCTGGTAGCAAGTTGTTTATGTTGGGATGGAGGACTCGAAGTCAGGCTGGCCGAACCTGAAGGTCGACTTCTAAGTAGCGGATGGCAAGCTTGCGATTGAGTTCTAAGCTTGAATCCTACCAGTGCTGCCTTTAACAACTTTGAAGAGCTTGGCTACCTTCATGGTCGGCCAAGAGCAAGTGGTAGACTCCCTAATAAGGACTACAGCCAGGTTTTTCTAATGGAGTCCGATCGAGATAGTAAAGATTCAAGATTGACCGGAAGGCGGGATGGGTGAGTGCTAAAACTTAAGGCTTCTTGCTAGTGCTATTCTAACTACTTTTAGAAGTTTGGCCATCCTCAAGGTCGGTCGAAGGTGGATATCAATATTGTTCCAGAGGGCTAAAGATTGGAAAGGATGGTGGATTCTTTGATCAAGACCATGGTCATGCCTTCTGAGGAAAGTTTAGACTTATGTTGGCGACAAGGTCTTTTTGCTGACTCGAGTTCGTCCGATCGAGGTTCTTGGTGCAGGAGTGCTAAGATCTGCTATTCATAAAGTAAAGTAGAGAAATTTGATTGAAAAGGAATCTAGCTGGCCGGGATCTCTGATGTCATATTGGTGAAATCTAACATCCGTAATGAAGAAACCCGGTTGTCTTCAAGGTCGGCCATCAGACAAGGTCGGGCTATATTGGGATTCAATACTTGGGGTCCTACTATCTTGAGCTAGGGATCAGAACTAGTCAGATGGCAATATTTTTTACTATTCCAGCTCATCCGGCCAAAGTTTAGCATGTCTTTGACAAATGCTAAGGTTGAATCGACCATTCTAAGGAAGAGGTTGAGGGAGGCCGAAGAAGACTTCCAAAGGTCTCAGAAATTGCTAGGCGAGAGTTTGGCGGTGAGGCGAGAACTCAAAGAGAAGGTGATCGATTTGAAGCTTTTCCTTATAATGGCTGAAGCTGGTAGTCCAAAGTTCGAGTAGGACCTCATCCTTTCTTTTCTTTTCCTCCCCCTTTTTCTTTTCTTTTCTTTTTTTATGTAATTGGTCTTTGAGACCTTTGTATCGAACTTTGGCTTAATGAAATTGTGCTTCTTTTGATTTCTCTCTTGTGTTTCCTTTGGATTCAATACTTGTTGTTTTCTTGATTTTCGCCTTATGTCTGATGTTGATGCTGTTCTAGAATGATGATCTCAACTAATGTTTAGTTGGCATGTTCTCCTTGTTTATAAATGAGGGTCTTCTAGACTATAGAAATTAATTTTTCTCCTTGTTTAGAAATCGGAAGCTTTCGTACCCCTCGTGAGTGTCTTTAAATGCATTAGGATGAGGTCCTTCTATTCCTAACGTAGCTAGCTTCTTGTTAATAATTGAAGATCTTCACAACCCTCATAAGGATCTTTATCAGCTTCAGGATGCGGTCCACCTTCTATTCTTGAGGTGGTTGGCTATCATCCTTATTAAGATAAGATCCACCTCCTATTCCTATCAAGGTTGCCAGGGCGCCGCAGTGCTATTGAGAGGGCCTCTCCCCATTACCTTCTATTCAAGAATCAGAAGCCTTCATCCTTGTTAAGATGCGGTTACCTTCCTGTTTAAGAACTGGAGGCCTTCATCCCTCGTAAGGGTCTTCACCCATATCAGGACGAGGTCCATCTTTTGTTCCTAACGTGATTGGCTATTATCCTTATAGGACGAGGTTCACCTCCTGTTCCTAATAAGGTTGCCAGGGCACAAAAGAACTTTTGAGAGGGCCTCTCTTCATTACTTCCTATTTAAGAACCGAAGGCCTTCACCCGTGTTAAGATGAAGTTAACCTCCTATTTAAGAATTGGAGGCTTTCAATCCCTCGTAAGGATCTTCATCCATGTCAGGACGAGATTCACCTGTTCCTGACATGGTTGGCTATTATCCTTATTAGGACGAAGTTCACCTCTTATTCCTAATAAGGTTGTCGGGGCATAAATGGATCATTAAGAGGGCCTCTCTCCGTTACCTCTTGTTTAAGAACCAAAGGCCTTCATCCTCGTTAAGACAAGATTAACCTCCTATTTAAGAACCGGAGGCCTTCAATCCCTCATAAGGATCTTCATCCGCATCAGGACGAGATCCATCTCTTGTTCCTAATGTAGATGGTTATTACCCTTGTTAGGATAAGATTCACCTCCTGTTCCTAATAAGATTGTCGAGACACAAAAGAATCATTGAGAGGATCTCTCCTCGTTACCTTCTGTTTAAGAATCGGAGGCTTTATCCTTATTAAGATAAGATTAACCTCCTATTTAAGAACTAGAGGCCTTTAATCGCTACAAGAAAAATTATTTTTTACGACGAAAATAATTGCCATCAAAAATTAATCTCCTTGCAAAAGATTTTTAGCGGCAAAAAAATGATCATTGGAAAGTCGCTGCAGAAGGCTCGTCGGGAGATGTTTTTTACGGTGAAAAAAATTTCATCGCAAAAAGTTAAATTTTTTGCGGTGAATATATTTTCGTTAAAAAATGTGGATCTTTTGCGGCAAACAACCTCGCCACTAAAGAGCAAACTATTCACCATCTAATCAGCATATTTGCTGTAAAATAATAGCTTAAATAAATATTTAATGATAAATAATTTCTCCACGAAAAGTTTAATTTTTAGCAGTGAAAATTTTTGTCAGAAAATAATAATCCTTAGCAATGAATAGTATATCGCTGGAAAAAATTTAACTTTAAGTGATAATTTTAGTTGCCGTAAAAAAGTCTTATCTAACTTGATGTACTTTTTACGACCACATTAATACCGCTAAATAATATTGATGGCAAAATTTTATCATCAAAAAAAATTTAAAAATTTTTGCGGCAAACTTTCTCACTGCTAGAAATATTAGCTAATACAGCCATTATTTTTTATGATAAAATTTATCATCATAAAAAATATATTTATATTTTTTGCATAAATTTAATTTAATTTAAGGAAAGAAATACCGAACCAGCATGCTAGCTTATGCTGCCCGACCATGGGATGACCTGCACGTAGGGTGCAAAACCTGCTATAATCTCAGATTACTGTTATACGGTCTGTACCTTCTAAGTTGGATCTCACAGTCTAGGACATGATGGACAAAAAAAAAAAAAAAAAAAAAAAGGCAAAAGGCTAAGGATATGTCCATTTGTAAAAATTTCAACAATAAAAAAAATAAAAAAAAATGAACAAATATGTAAAAGATCAATCCAAAGAAAATATATCTCATGTAGATCCAATGCAAAAGACCACCAAAACCAATCCTTTCCAACATGACCAAGTCCACCACAAATCCTAACTGATTGATACAATTATGTAGTATTACTTGATGAAAATCATCCCAAATATTTATAAAAATTTTAAGAAAGAAGATCCATAATAATTTGTGTTCTCAACATCATTCACAAAATACATCGAGACTCAAACATAAAGATCACAATTTACCACCAACTGGTAAAGGGTACCCTTTTAAAGAGTCAGCGATTTTCCCAGATCTTGCATCAGACCAAGCTTTGGCAATTGTTCATTTCATGTCATCATCACCTTCCTCATACATGTTCTGCAATGCATTTGCATTTTAATTTCTTAGCACATGCAACTAAATAGAATAAAACAAAGGAAAAAAAATATTTGATGCTGTCAGGAAAAAAAAGCTCACCTTTATCAAGTCCAAAATTCCTGCCATTGGATCTTTATCTTTGTCTAAACTTGGCTTTAGCTGCAAATCAAAATAAGCACAGTATCAGCCATCAAATTGTATCAAAGCCAATGGTGATAAATCTGAGCTACCAAATTCTTTGTAGCAGACAAGAATGGATTTTATTTTGCTCCATTGGAATTGGATTCTAATGAGGTTGCTGGGCTCTAAGGTCAAACTGCACCAACAATATTAATAAAACTTGGTTAAACTAGCTACAGCCATTTGGTCATGATTGAAAAAGCTTTAAATAGTTTCACATGATCACCAAAGAGATATCTGAAAAGCATTATTCAATGCAACAAGTTCTGGTGTAGATACTAAGATACAACTAGACCTTTCTCAGATTCTTTGTTAGGTAACCATTCCATTGACGAATTAATAAGAGGTGATGGTCATGATCATATAACTTGGCTGAAGAAAAATCCTGATTTTCCGGTCCAGGTTCGTTCAGATCTGATCAGATCAAGAGATATATTTCAAAAATTTTTTCTTTGATCTCAATCAGATCTGGATGTTTTAGATCTGATTCTTATTATTTTAATAAATAAAATAAAATAAGATAAATTAAATCAAATTTAATTTACCTGATTTGGGTAATCCTATTACCCTGTTGATGATCCTGTTTGCAGCGGAAGGTTCTGGATGGATCTAGCCACGCAAGCGCCTGGCCTCTACCGGTATCCACTCGGGCTGGATCTGGAGATCCTCTTCTTCTCTATCACGTCTCCAAAAATCAGATCTGGATCTGATCTGGAGGATCTTCAAAACTCCTTTTGAAGATCAGCAGTCGTCCTTTGCAGCAGCGCAGCCTTCTCTAGCTTTTGATCGCCTTTCTTTGATCTGGATTCGCACCAACCAAGGTCCAAAACTCCTTTTGGACGTGGAGAGGAGAGGGAGAAGGTGAGTTTGGCATGGAGGAAGAGGGGAGAGGCAGCCTTGGGGGTGTGGGGTTTCTCAAATTCCAATCTTAATCTGAGTTGGGCGCAGGGTCTTATTTATAGACTACCTATGATCCAACACCTCTTCTTCCCAACCAATCACAACCCTTTGTGAAATCAGATCTAAATCTGATTGGTGGGAATAGAGTCCCCTGGATTCCTCCTTAGAGGGTGCCTAAGACCAGTCAAAGTTGGTTCTTAGAAGAACTCTAATTGGAATCCAAAAAGGAGATGGAGTCCTTGTCCAACAAGGACTCCTAGGCGCCTCCAACTTGGGCACACGCCTAGGGTGGCGTGCGCCCTCCTCCTTGCCAGGTTCTGGCAGGGGGACAGGCCCCCACCAGCTCTCCAATAGGTGCATGACATGTGGTCAAAAGTCAAAGTGTCAATGGTCAACGTTTGACCAGTCAAAGGTAGACTTTTGACCAAAGTCAAAGAACAAGAAATGGCAGGTGACCAAAAATGGCAGGTAATGTCTTACAAAATAAGACAACCTTTTCTGACTTGGACAACCTCCAGTCAGACCATATGAAGGCCTCTGATTGAGCACAAACTCCTTTGGCTCAGTCAGGACAACTTATTTATGATAGTAAAAGAAGAACGTTAGGTTCAATCGAGTGCTAGCACGATTTTCCTTGAACCTAATTGAATCTCATTCAGATCAATTGAACTAGATCAGTTCAATTGATGATCACCAGATTCAAACCCTTGTTTGTGTGACCCAGTTAGGTTCAGTTCTGTATGGTAATGGGATATGTCATGATCTCTATCATCGACATCATCGAAACTCCTTTCGATGGATCAGAACTCTTCTGATTCGAACAGCTAGAATGATCGATCATCTAAATCATTCTAATTGCTCCCAAAATCCACCAGTGACACCTAGCAGTATATGGTGGCAACCCATCAGAGCTGAATGCGAACCTCTTGGTGCAGCTACCTGTGTGATTAAGTTCTTCTATCTTGAGCCCCGATCAGATTAGGGTTAAGGTGAACTCGTCAAACCCTAGTCTCTGTCATATGATGTAATCATTCGATTCGAGTCCAATGTGAAAATCTAAATAGAAACTCTTTCTATTATTTCACTCTGCCATGGCCATGGACTTCTGGACTTGATTCTCATGATCATCATAGGGCTGCTCCTCTACCACCGAGGTAGATAGATTCCATCTTGATGCATCCAGTTCCTACAATGAACATGCTATAGCCAACATACACCTCAGGGTTCCATATGGCTAGGAGACCGAGTAATGGTGTAGTCAAACTATAACACCCTCAAGGTGAACTGCCGATGCACCTCAGGTCAAAGAACCAGACACACTACTGCAGCATCGAGTCAGTCATTGACGAGAAGGTAGACTTCCCTAATGACTACTCGAGGTGGTCACGCTCAGTGCCCTCGTTCTCTAACGAGTACCTGTACTCTCGCTCCGGTGTCTCCACACCGTAGACTCAAGACTCATCTACTAAAGAGAAGCGATTGTACACCAACCTTCCGGATCAATCACCATCCTCGTGATGATCCTATGGTCGGGAGCATTTTATGAGTTAATAATGATTATTCATGTCTTAAATTTTCAACTCTTGAAAATATGAATTATCATTACCATTAACTCAAAGGATGTATCACAGACACTAAATACACATATGTGATAGAAAATAACCCATTTTATTGATTATTAGTCAAAATTATAATTTTGCCCCTAGAAGTGTATTACAAGTGTCAGCCAATTCTGGCTTCTAGGGCACATATATCTAACAATCTCCCACTTGTCCTAAAGCCAATTGGCTACAAGTCTAAGTCCCATCTTCTCAAGGTGGGCTTCGATCTTCTGCTGGCCCAACGGCTTTGTAAGTGGGTCTGCCACATTATCTGTGGAGTTGACTCTCTTGACCTCGACGTAACCCTTCTCGAGGTAATCGCGGATGAGGTGGTATCGCCGCTCAATGTGCTTGGATTTCTGGTGAGACCTCGGCTCCTTAGCAAGGGCTATGGCGCCATTGTTGTCGCAGTATAGAGGAATGGCATCTGATGGCATTACTCCAATTTCTGCAGCAAACTTCTTGTACCAGAATGCTTCCTTCGCAGCCTCTGATGCAGCGATATATTCTGCTTCCATGGTGGAATCTGCTATCACGTTTGCTTGGAACTCTTCCAGCTGACAGCACCACCATTGCACACAAACAGACTCCCAGATGTCGACTTTCGATCATCTATATCGGACATGAAATCCGAGTCTGTGTATCCCTGGACTTGGAGTTCTCCATTACCAAAGACCAACATCATATCCTTAGTTCTTCTCAAGTACTTAAGGATACATTTCACAGAAGTCCAGTGTTCTTCACCTGGATTTGACTGATATCTGCTTGTGACACTCACAGCATGGGCTATATCAGGTCGTGTACATAGCATGGCATACATGAGGCTCCCTATTGCAGAAGCATAAGGGATCTTGCTCATGCGTTCTATTTCCTCAGGTGTGCTGGGGCACATCTTCTTGGAAAGATGAATACCATGTCTGAAGGGTATTAATCCCCTCTTAGAGTTTTCCATACTAAACCTCTTTAGTACTTTCTCTATGTACATCTTCTGTGAAAGTCCTAGCATCCTATTCGGTCTATCCCTATAGACCTTAATTCCTAGAATAAAGGATGCTTCACCTAGGTCTTTCATGGAGAATTCCTTGGACAACCATAATTTGACTGTTGTCATCATGGGAATATCATTCCCAATAAGGAGGATGTCATCCACGTACAATACGAGGAAGACAACAGCGCTCCCACTGACCTTTTTGAAAACACATGGTTCCTCTTCATTTTTGATGAAACCAAACTTTTTGATCACATCATTGAAACGAGTGTTCCAGCTCCGAGATGCTTGCTTAAGTCCATATATGGACCTTTGCAGCTTGCAAACCTTGTGATCAGTATCACTGGATGTGAAACCTAGCGGCTGTTCCATATAGATATCTTCCTCAAGATATCCATTTAAGAATGCCGTTTTCACGTCCATTTGCCATATTTCATAATCGAAATAGGCTGCAACGGCAAGCAATGTGCGGATGGATTTTAGCATAGCCACTGGGGAAAAGGTATCCTGATAGTCAATGCCTTCGCGTTGACTATAACCTTTTGCCACTAGTCTAGCCTTGAATGTCTCCACATTCCCATCTGCACCAATCTTTCTCTTGAAGATCCATTTACACCCAATAGGTACTATACCTTCTGGTGGATCTACCAAGGTCCAGACTTGGTTTGAGTGCATCGAGTCAATTTCTGACTGCATTGCCTCTAGCCATTTCTCGGAGTCGATATCTGATATCGCCTCGTTGTAGGTTTTGGGATCATCACCATGAGCACCATTACCTACGAGGAACATTTTCTCTACTTCCTCTGAAATAATACCTAAGTATCTTTCAGGGGGATGGAAAACTCTTTCCGATCTACGAGGTGGAGGAGGTAGTGTTCTTATTGGCTCAACCTGATTTGGTTCCAATTGGTCCTTAGCTCGTTGTACTTGTGAGACTTTCTCATCAAGCTTAATCTCCTTTCCAATGCCACTATCTTGAATAAACTATTTTTCAAGAAAGATGGCATGTCGACTCACAATCACATTATGGTCTTCTGGAATGTAGAAATAGTATCCTAATGACTCTTTAGGATATCCTATGAATCGAGCTCTAAAGGACCTAAACTCTAACTTGTCCGCTTGTTGTCTTTTGACATGAGCCGGACAACCCCAAATTCTGAGATGACTCAGACTTGGTTTCTTACCGTGCCATATCTCATACGGTGTGGTAGGAACGGTTTTAGAGGGAACCCTATTCAGTAGATAAATTGAAGTTAACAATGAGTGTCCCCAAAGAAAATCAGGGAGGTCTGTGAAGCTCATCATGGATCGAACCATATCCAATAGAGTCCGATTTCTCCATTCTGAAACCCCGTTGAGTTGAGGTGTTCCTGGTGGAGTCCATTGAGAGACTATGCCATTTTCCTTGAGATAGTCTAGGAATTCCCGGCTAAGGTATTCACCTCCTCGATCTGATCGAAGAACCTTAATGGGTTTTTCCAGTTTGTTTTTCTACTTCATGTCTGAATTCTTTGAACTTTTCAAAAGCTTCAGACTTGTGTCTCATAAGATACACATACCCATACCTAGACAGATCATCGGTAAAGGTAATGAAGTAGACAAAATTGCCTCTAGCCGGCACATCAAATGGGCCGCACACATCAGTATGTACTAGGGCAAGGAGATCTGTGGCCCCTCTCCCCATGTCCAACAAAAGGGAGTTTAGTCATTTTGCCTTGAAGACAAGATTCACAAGTTGGATATGACTCAAAAGTCAATGGACTCAATAGCCCATTTTTCTCCAATTTGTTGATCCTATCTTCTGCTATATGACCTAATCTCAGGTGCCATAGATATCTGTCGTTTGGACTATCCCTAGGTCGTTTGGCATTCACGTTTTGCTCGATAGTTAGAATAGGTACATCAATATGTAGCTGATAAAGACCATTAATAAGGAAACCATTTGCAATTTTATTTCTTTCATAAAGAATGTTACAATGGTCCTTAAAGAAGGTGATCACATAAGCCTTCTTGTGCTAAGCATGAAACAGAAATCAAATTCCTGCTAGCTGCAGGCACATAATAACAGTCTTTCAAAACTAAGTCTAAACCAGATGGTAATCGAAGAGGGTATGTTCCCACGGCTACTGCAGCAACTCTTGCTCCATTACCGATGCGTAGGATCATGTCTCCATCCCTCAGCCTCCTGCTATCCTCAAGACCCTGCATAGAAGTGCACAGATGAGCACTAGAACCAGAGTCAAGCACCCAACTGGATGCAGAAGAAACCGTAAGGTTAGACTCAATAACGAGCATACCTCCAGAAGGACCTTCCTTCTTGTTCTTCAGGGTGGCCAGGTAAGTAGGGCAGTTCCGCTTCCAATGGCCGTCGCTGTTGCAATGGAAACACTTTCCTTTGACATCGGCCTTTTCTTCGGTTCTGCCTTCTTCTTCTTTGATCCTTCCACCTTTTGCTTTTTCACAGACTTCTTTTTCTTTCCATAAGACTTTCTTTTGGAAGAAGTCCGTTCCATAGCAAGAACTGAGCCTTTAGAACCTTTCATAGAAAGCTCAGCGGTAACCAGCATATTCATTAATTCGGCCAAGGAATTTTGAAGTTTATGCATGTGGTAATTCATGATGAATTGCCCATATGCATCAGTCAAGGATTGCAGAATAATATCGTTCTGCAGAGTCCAAGTCCTAACTTCACACCGAGCTTCTCAAGCTCTTCCATGTCCTTGATCATTGTCAGACAGTGATCTTGGACTGACTGCCCATCACGCATCTTAGCCTTAAAAAGTCATTTCGTGACTTGATATTTGGCTGCGCGACTCTGTTCACCAAACATCTCCTGCAGGTGAGCCAACATTTGGCGAGCAGTCCCGATATCTTCATGTTGGCGCTGGAGCTCATCAGACATCGAGCCCAACATGTAATATCTGGCCTTATTATCTTCGTCAATCCATTTTTCCAGAGACGCTCTCTGTTCAATGGATGGACGGGCTGGTAAGGTGGGAGGGTCCTGGTCCAAAACATGGTGTTAACTTCTCGGAACCCAAAACAATTTTGTAGTTCCTGAGCCAATCTTTATAATTGGGTCCAGTCAGTCTATGTGTGTCCTAGGATACGTGCCAATGGGTTGGACGCAGACATTTTTTCTGTAGAGAGTCAAAGATTCTAGTTAGATACTGTAATTTTGACTTGACCAATTTGTTTAGGGATTTTATTTTTAAACAAATTAGCTCCCACTATTTTCTCGGATCCCTACACTCCCTCTGTAGAGATGCAGCGAAAATCTCCACGATTAATGATTTCTAGTGGGTGGTGCGGTCTCACCAACTGACTCATCACCTCACCTAACAGTTATTGGTGATGGGTTAGCCAATGAGTGAACAACTCTTGTTCAATGATTCTCTAATCATGGTGCACCCAAACTTGGTCTCTAATTCATGAATCTCACCGTATCCGGAATATTGATCCACTCCTTAGTTAAGTCAGACCCACCATTTGCATAGACTGGGTTCCTAATTGAGTCTCTCACCGTATCCAAAATATTGAGCCCAACTCATCCTCCAGCCCATAGCATCCAATGCCTAATAGACATGGTTGCATCTTCCCGGTGCAACTGAGCCACTGTATCCAGCCGAGAACAATCAACCCCGGGAAGGGCCCGCACATCTACAATGGTGGAAGACCTCAGACTTAATCTTTTCTTAGGGAGAATTGATTCAGGTCTCATTAAACTAGACTTGGCTTAGTCATAACAATTATGACTAACCTAGTGGCATGGGTTAGCTCGGATTATTGACCACCTCAGATCAGAACTGTGTCAACAGATATGGCCAGGTAAGTGAGACCGGTGGAAGGAATATGCCATTAACTCGTACAAGAACGCATTCAGGTCGAGTAGCTTCCAATTAAAAACCAGTCGGTCGTCTATGTGCCAAACTTACCTTAGACACCAAATTGTTGAGTCAGAACCAATTGGGTTAGCCTACAATCCAGACTCTAACCTCTGAGCCTAATTAGGTCTTGCTTGATCGTGACTCGATCTTGACCCAGACTTAATCCTATTAGGCTGGTCAATTTAAGCATTGTTGATCCCATCTAACCAACTCTTGATTCGGTTTGATCAACCGCTTAGACCTAATTGAGCTACCCAAGCCCGAACCCAGTATTATGAATATGTCTTAGATCTGAAATTCTCAATTTTAGACCTAATTAATATTCCATAATAAACTTAATTTCTTAATTAAGTAGGGTTCATAAACAAAATATGCACAATAAATCCTAGGGTTTCAGGATCTAGGGTTTTGCAGAAAGTAAGTTTTGGGTTTCTGATTAAGGACGAACACGCAGCACCCCTACACATCATAAGAAACACCCCATCGAATGGGAAGAGAGGGCCTTTAAACCCTTCTTCATCGTTCTTATGACCGGACGGCCAAGAGGAACGCCTTAATCAGGAACATGCAATACTACAAAACAGTTTTAGATCTATATCATATATCTCATATACAAATTAGATCTAATCATGGCATATTTTGCATACATCTCATGTATCGAATCATGCATGTTTTCAGATCTAAATTATCTCATAATAATCTAAAAAATTAGATTTAAATTGATCTAATCAAAATAAATTCTAATCTAGACAATTATGTAGAACTATTCTACAACTAGTCTAGACATGCATCAATCATATCTCATATGATGTTTAAAATTAAATAATTTTATATTTGCTATTTTTTAGATGTTATTATAACACTTATAATATCAAAAAATAGTAAATAAAAAGATCTAAAATATGATTTAATCAGATTAAATCAAAAACATGCAAGACTATTCTATAGAACTATTCTATTCTAGAACTAGTCATGCATATCTTCTAATCTTAGATCCAAATCATTTAAATTTTAATTTTTTTCTGATTTTAGATCTGATCACATCTCATGTGACATCTAAAATCAATTTATTTTCTAATTAAAATAAATTTAAAATTAGATCTAAATAATTTTAGAACCATGGCTCTGATACCAGTTGAAGGGAAATCCTGATTTTCCGGTCCAGGTTCGTTCAGATCTGATCAGATCAAGAGATATATTTCAAAAATTTTTTCTCTTGATCAATCAGATCTTGATATTTTTAGATCTGATTCTTATTATTTTAATAAATAAAATAAAATAAGATAAATTAAATCAAATTTAATTTACCTGATTTGGGTAATCCTATTACCCTGTTGATGATCCTGTTTGCAGCGGAAGGTTCTGGATCTAGCCACGCAAGCGCCTGGCCTCTACCGGTATCCACTCAGGTTGGATCTGGAGATCCTCTTCTTCTCTATCACTCCAAAAATTAGATCTGGATCTGATCTGGAGGATCTTCAAAACTCCTTTTGAAGATCAGCAGTCGTCCTTTGCAGCAGCGCAGCCTTCTTAGCTTTCAGATCGCCTTTCTTTGATCTGAATCGCACCAACCAAGGTCCAAAACTCCTTTTGGACGTGGAGAGGAGAGGGAGAAGGTGAGGTTTGGCATGGAGGAAGGAGGGGAGAGGCAGCCTTGGGGCGTGGGGTTTCTCAAACTTTCCAATTAATCTGAGTTGGGCGCAGGGTCTTATTTATAGACTAAGCTGTGATCCAACTCCTCTTCTTCCCAACCAATCACAACCCTTTGTGAAATCAGATCTAAATCTGATTGGTGGGAATAGAGTCCCCTGGATTCCTCCTTAGAGGGTGCCTAAGACCAGTCAAAGTTGGTTCTTAGAAGAACTCTAATTGGAATCCAAAAAGGAGATGGAGTCCTTGTCCAACAAGGACTCCTAGGCGCCTCCAACTTGGGCTCACGCCTCCAACTTGGGCACACGCCAAGGGTGGCGTGCGCCCTCCTCCTTGCCAGGTTCTGGCAGGGGGACAGGCCCCCACCAGCTCTCCAATAGGTGCATGACATGTGGTCAAAAGTCAAAGTGTCAATGGTCAACGTTTGACCAGTCAAAGGTAGACTTTTGACCAAAGTCAAAGAACAAGAAATGGCAGGTGACCAAAAATGGCAGGTAATGTCTTACAAAATAAGACAACCTTTTCTGACTTGGACAACCTCCAGTCAGACCATATGAAGGCCTCTGATTGAGCACAAACTCCTTTGGCTCAGTCAGGACAACTTATTTATGATAGTAAAAGAAGAACGTTAGGTTCAATCGAGTGCTAGCACGATTTCCTTGAACCTAATTGAATCTCATTCAGATCAATTGAACTAGATCAGTTCAATTGATGATCACCAGATTCAAACCCTTGTTTGTGTGACCCAGTTAGGTTCAGTTCTGTATGGTAATGGGATATGTCATGATCTCTATCATCGACATCATCGAAACTCCTTTCGATGGATCAGAACTCTTCTGATTCGAACAGCTAGAATGATCGATCATCTAAATCATTCTAATTGCTCCCAAAATCCACCAGTGACACCTAGCAGTATATGGTGGCAACCCATCAGAGCTGAATGCGAACCTCTTGGTGCAGCTACCTGTGTGATTAAGTTCTTCTATCTTGAGCCCCGATCAGATTAGGGTTAAGGTGAACTCGTCAAACCCTAGTCTCTGTCATATGATGTAATCATTCGATTCGAGTCCAATGTGAAAATCTAAATAGAAACTCTTTCTATTATTTCACTCTGCCATGGCCATGGACTTCTGGACTTGATTCTCATGATTCATCATAGGGCTGCTCCTCTACCACCGAGGTAGATAGATTCCATCTTGATGCATCCAGTTCCTACAATGAACATGCTATAGCCAACATACACCTCAGGGTTCCATATGGCTAGGAGACCGAGTAATGGTGTAGTCAAACTATAACACCCTCAAGGTGAACTGCCGATGCATCTCAGGTCAAAGAACCAGACACACTACTGCAGCATCGAGTCAGTCATTGACGAGAAGGTAGACTCCCTAATGACTACTCGAGGTGGTCACGCTCAGTGCCCTCGTTCTCTAACGAGTATCTGTACTCTCGCTCCGGTGTCTCCACACCGTAGACTCAAGACTCATCTACTAAAGAGAAGCGATTGTACACCAACCTTTCGGATCAATCACCATCCTCGTGATGATCCTATGGTCGGGAGCATTTTATGAGTTAATAATGATTATTCATGTCTTAAATTTTCAACTCTTGAAAATATGAATTATCATTACCATTAACTCAAAGGATGTATCACAGACACTAAATACACATATGTGATAGAAAATAACCCATTTTATTGATTATAGTCAAAATTATAATTTTGCTCCTAGAAGTGTATTACAAGTGTCAGCCAATTCTGGCTTCTAGGGCACATATATCTAACAGTGCGCCCCCTAGAGTTTTTCTTGGGACGTGCACCCCTGGTATTTTTGGAGAGAGAGAGAGTGCACGCCCCATCCTAGCGTGCACCCTGGTGGATAGCCCTTGGTTGTTGGTTGGTTGCTCATTTATTAGTTTGAATGAAAGTTTTAATTTTCTAAAAATTAGTTTCCTACGCCAACCCTCTCTTATCCAATTATTTGTGGCACATTTCTTATGGAATTTTGTATGATAAAATTCATGAGAAATCTGATAGGGGGCATGGAGGCCTTGTGAGAGTCCTTCTGCTTTAAGCAAGTTGACCCGGCCAATTGCTTAAAGCTGTAGGACTCTAGGTCTCAATTTTTTCTATAAATAGAGACCATGGCCAAAAGGTTTGGCTATTCTATTCTCCATGCCCAAACCTTATCCCTCTTCTCTGCTCCTCCTGTCCCTCTTCCTCTCTATTCTCCACACCCAAGTGTTGGGCAAATCACCTCTATGAGCATCGAGGTGCTACTGCTGCAAGACCGCATCAACTAGTTTTCGATCATGTGTTGATCGAATCTCTGTTGGAGATTCGATCGAAGGTGCGATGAGAAATTTTAGGATTTAATTTTCTAAGATTAGATCCAGAAGAAGAAGAGCTCCAGATCTGATCTGAGTAGATGCTAGTAGAGGCCGAGCATGAGCATGGCTCAAATCGGATTCTTGAGATAGAATTTTGATCATCCCAACAAGTGAATGGTTCACTTGCAACAGGTGGTATTTGATTCCATATTTTGTATTTTTATTTTAAATCTATCTATTCAGATCTAAGAACTCTCAGATCTAATCAGATCAGTGGTTAAAAATTTTTAAATTCTGCTATGTGATCTGATTCGATCAAGCCAATCCTGTAGTTTCTTCAAACACACCATCAGGGATAACAATAAAACCTAAAAGGATGACACGGTCTATCATGAAAGTGTATTTCTTAAGATTGGTATACAAGCTTTTTTTTCTAAGAACTTGGCACACTCTTCGAAGATGGTTTAGATGGTCCTCTCTAGTTTGACTATAGATCTGAATATCATCAAAATACACGACTATAAATGCTTCTATAAACGATCATAGTACTTAGGTCATCAATCTCATAAAAGTACTAGGAGTATTAGATAACCTAAATGGCATCACCATCCACTCATATAAACCATCTTTCATCTTAAAAGCAATTTTTCGCTCATCTTCGGATCTTATCTTTACTTGATTGTAACCACTTTTAAGATCAATCTTATAGAAAATAGCTGCTTTGACCATCATATCTAGCATGTCGTCTAGCCTAGGGATGGAGAAATGGTACTTAGTAGTGATCTTGTTAATAGCATGGTTATTTATGCACATTCTCCATGCACCATTCTTCTTTGGAGTCAATAGTGCACCATACAAGGATTGAAACTCTCTCTCATAAATCCTTTTTTATCAACTCCCCAACTTACTTTTGCAGCTCGACATGCTCAGTAGGGTTCAACCTATAGTAGGATAAATTAGGTAGGATAGATTCAGTTACTGAATCAATGGCGTGTTGAATATTTCTCATGGATGGTAAGTAATCTAAGAGATCCTTAGAAAAGACTTCATGAAATTTACTAAGAAGGCTAACTACTTTCTTGAGATAATCTACTTTAGGACCTTCATGAACTTCTCTCACAACAAGCATCCAAATTGGCGATCCTTTACTCATAGTCATCTCTAATTTCTTAGCACCTATCAGATGGAGGCTTTTCTTATTGATGTTTTCTTTTAATCCATCGTCTATCTTTCTATTGATAGTCTTAGGTGGGTCGTGATCTTCTTATCCTTATGAGTAAAACTATAGGAGTTGGTTCGATCATAAATCATAACATCATTATCAAATAGCCAAGGCTGACCTAACATGATACTTCTGACTTCTATAGGTAAGGCATTGCACCAAACATGATTTTGGTAGAAATAATGCTGGATGAGAACATGGCATCTAAATTTGATGAAAATAGAAAAGAAATCTATCTAAGACACATGGTATGGGCTGGGATGATCTACAGGAGCTAATCTAAATCACTTAACCATGTCGGTAGAGATAGCATTGATATAGCTATTGCTATCAATGATCATCTTACAAATTTTATCACTAAATTTTATGAAGATATGAAAAATAAAGGTCCTACGCCAGTCTTCATTTTTCTTAGTCTGTGTTAGAACATACCTAACAACTCCAAGCCTAAGGTTTGACTCAGGTGCAACGTAACCTAGGATATCCTCAATACTCTCAAACTATTTGGCTAAGTCTGGAACAGCTTCATAAACTTTCTTAATATTTTTTAGAGTTTTTCCCTCTAATTCTTTCATGAATAAAGATCAGTTAGTGTATTATTGAAGGAAAAACCTATTTTTCTAGCATAGGATCGTTCAGATCTGATTGGATCTGAAGAAATATTTTAAAAAAAAAATTTTAAAATTTTAATTAGATCTGAGACTTCTTGGATCTGATCATAGAGATCTGATATTAAAAATTAAAAATAAAATTAAATTAGATTTAATTTTAAGTATCTGATTTGGTAATCTAATTATCCTATAATGATCCTATTGATTTTTAATGTTCTGAAAGGAGCCATGCATGCACTTGGCCTCTACCAATATCCACTTGGGCAGGATCTAAATGTCTTCTTCTTATGAATTTTTTCTCCAAAAATTAGATCTGGATCTAATTTGAAAAGCCTTCAAAATGACTTATGAGGGTAGCTTGTTTGTCTCACGAACACCGTCGTGTAGATGCTGAATCTTGTACCAAAAACCTTGGACCCTCAACTCAGATTTATGCCTAACTTTTTAGACATATAGAAGAGATGGAGAGAGAGGATAGAGGGGGTGTGGATATTAGAGGGAAGGCACCTTTGGGTGTGGAAAAAATAAATTACATTGAGGCAATTTCATGAGAAGAGTTTTTATACAAGACATAGCACCATAAAGAGTCCCTTTTTGACCAAAAATCTTATTAATTCGACTATTGGGACTCTTGGACCTGATCTCCATGAAATAGCGTAGATCCCAGCTAGTTTTGATGCCAAAAATCCATCTAAAAGGTGGCGCCATAAAAGGATAAGGAAGAGTCCATGTGCGTCTAGAACTCTTCCCTCAAGAGTTTGATCCAAATCAAACTCTATCAAAACCCAATCTAGGCACCTCCAAAAATCATCAAAATTTTGCATACCCAAAGTATAACTCATGCACTATCATATATCCAAAATTAGAGCAAAATAATTTTTAAATAAGTTTCTAAAGTTTATTGATCATTTGACCCTCAATTCTCTTAATTGGATCAACTATTGACCCTAGTCCAATTGCACTAGGAATAAATTTAATATTCATAATTAATCTGACCTAGACTTATTCCAATCAGATGAAAATAAACCCATTCAAGATATAAGAATAAGTCAAATTAAATTTGACTCAGTTGCGATGAATCAAAAAGCTTATAGAAGAAAAAAGTCAGGCTCAATCGTGTACTAGCACGATTATCTTGAACCTGATTGGATCTAATCCAAATCAGTCGAACTATGTTAGCTCAATTGATGACATCCAGACCCAAACCCTTATTTGTGTGATTCAGTTAGATTCAGTTCTATATGGTAATGAGACATATTGTGATCTCCATCATCGACATCATCGAAACACCTTTCGATGGATTAGAACTTTTCTGATTTATACAATTAGAATGATTGATCATCAAAATCATTCTCATTGCTCCCAAAATCCATCAGTGACACCTAGTAGTATATGGTGGCAACCTATTAGAACTAAAAGTGAATCTCTTGATGCAGCTACCTGTGTGATTGGATTCTTCTATCTTAAGCCCCGATAGGATTAGGATTAAGGTGAACTAGTCAAACCCAATATCCGTCATATGAATTAATCATTCGATTCGAGTCCTATATGAAATTCTTATAGAAACTCTTTCTATCATCTTCACTCTGCTATGGCCATGGGCTTATGGACTCGATTCTCATGATCATCATAGGGCTACTCCTCATCTATCGAGGTAGATAGATCCCTTATTGGTGTAATCCAATTCCTATAATGAACAAACTATAGCCAACATGCACCTTAAAATTTTGAATGGCTAGGAGATCAAGTTATGGTGTAGTTAAACTACAACACCCTCAAGATGAATTATCGATGCACCTCAGATTAAAAAATCAGACACACTACTGCAACATCAAGCCAGTCATGGATGAGAAGGTAAACTTCCTTATGAATGCTCGAGGTGGTTACGCTCAGTGCCCTCATTCTTTAACGAGTATCTGCACTCTCACTCCGATGTCTCCACACCATAGACTCAAGACTCATCTACTCAAAGAAAGTGATTGTACACCAACCTTCTGGATCAATCACCATCCTCATGATGATCCTACGGTCGGAAGCAGTTTATGAGTTAATTATGAAAATTCATGTCTTAAATTTTCAACTCTTTGAAAATATAAATTATCATTACCATTAACTCAAAGAAAGTATCACATATACTTTAAATACATACTATGATAGAAAATAATTCTTTTATTAATTTATAGTTAAAATTATAAACTTGCCCTTAGAAGTGTATTACAAGTGTTAGCCAATCTAGCTTCTAGGGCATACATCTAACAAACTCCCACTTGACCTATAGCTAATTGGCTACAAATCTAAGTCCCATCTTCTTAAGGTGGGCTTTGATCTTCTGCTGACCTAAAGGCTTCGTCAGTGGATCTGCCGCATTGTCCATAGAGTTGACTTTCTTAACCTTGATGTAACCCTTCTCGAGATAATCGCGGATGAGGTGGTATCGCCGCTCGATGTGCTTAAATTTTTGGTGAGACCTCGACTCCTTAGCAAGATCTATGGCGCCATTCTTATCATAGTACAAAGAAATGGCATCCGATGGCATTACTCCGATCTCTGTAGTGTACTTCTTGTACCAAAATGCCTCCTTTGCAGCTTTTGACGTAGCGATGTACTCTGCTTCCATGGTGAAATATGCTATCACTGTCTTCCTGAAACTCTTCCAACTGACAGCACCACTATTACACACAAACAAACTCTTAGATGTTGACTTTTGATCATCTATATCGGACATAAAATTTGAGTTTGTATATCCCTGACTTGGAGTTCTTCATTACCAAAAACCAACAACATATCCTTAGTTCTTCTCAAGTACTTAAGGATACTTTTCACAGAAGTTCAGTATTCTTCATCTAAATTCGACTGATATCTGCTCATGACACTCACAGCATGGGCTATATCAGGTCGTGTACATAACATGGCATAATGAGGCTCCTTATTACTAAAGCATAAGAGATCTTGCTCATGTATTCAATCTCCTCAAGTGTGTTGGGACACATTTTCTTGGAGAGACGAATGTCATGTCTGAAGGGTACCAATCCCCTCTTGGAGTTTTCCATGCTAAATGTTTTAAGCACTTTCTCTATGTACATTTTCTATAAAAGATCTAGCATCCTATTCGGTCTATCTCTATAGACCTTAATTCCTAGAATGAAGGATACTTCTCCTAGGTCTTTCATGGAGAATTCTTTAGATAACCACATTTTAACTATGGTCAACATGAAAATATCATTCCCAATAAGGAGGATATCATCCACGTATAGTACGAGAAAGACAATAGCGCTCCCACTGATCTTTTTGAAAATACATGGTTCCTCCTTATTCTTGATGATATAAAATAATTTGATCACATCATTAAAATGAGTATTCTAGCTCTGAGATGCTTGCTTAAGTCCATATATGGATCTTTATAGCTTGCATACCTTGTAACTAGCATCATTGGTTGTGAAACCTAGTGGCTATTCCATATAGATATCTTTCTCAAGGTATCCATTTAAGAACGTCATTTTTACGTCCATTTGCTATATTTCATAATTGAAATAGGCTGCAACAGCAAGCAATGTGTGGATGATTTTAGCATGGCTACTAGCAAAAAGGTATTCTGATAGTCAATGCCATCGCGCTAACTTAACCCTTTTGCCACTAATCTAGCTTTGAATGTCTCCATATTTTCATCTACACCAATCTTTCTCTTGTAGATCCATTTACATCCAATAGGTACTGTACCTTCAGGTGGATCTATCAAGGTCTAGACTTGGTTTGAGTGCATCGAGTCAATTTCTGAGTTTATTGCCTCTAACCATTTCTCGGAGTCGATATTCGATATCACCTCATCATAGGTTTTGGGATCATCAACATGAACCCTATTACCTACAAGGAATATTTTCTCTACTTTCTCTGAAATAGTACCTAAGTTTCTCTAAAGGTAACGAAAAATCCTTTTCAATCTATGAGGTAGAGGAGGTAGTGATTGTATTAGCTCAATCTGATTTGGTTCCATAGGATCCTTAGCTTGTTGCTCTTGGGAGGCTTTCTCATCGAGCTTGATCTGGTTTCCATTGCCACCATCTTGAATAAACTATTTTTCAAGAAAGATAGCATACCGACTCACAATCATATTATGGTCTTCTAGAATGTAGAAATAATATCCTAATGACTCTTTAGGATATCCTATGAATCGAGCTTTAAAGGATCTATAGTCTAACTTGTCCGCTTGTTGTCTTTTAATATGAGCCGAACAATCTCAAATTTTGAGATGACTCAGACTTGATTTCTTACCATGCCATATCTTATATGGTATGGTAGGAATAGTTTTAGAGAAAACCCTATTCAATAAATATATAGCAGTTAACAGACTATGTTTTCAAAGAAAATCAAAAAGGTCTATGAAGCTCATCATGGATCGGACCATATCTAATAGGATCTGATTCCTCCATTCTGAAACTCCATTAAGTTGAGGTGTTCCAGGTGGAGACCATTGAGAGACTATGTCATATTGCTTGAGATAATCTAGAAATTTTTGACTAAGATATTCCTCGATCTGATCGAAGAATCTTAATAGATTTTTCAGTTTGCTTTTCCACTTCATATATGAATTTCTTAAACTTTTCAAAGGCTTCAGACTTGTGTCTCATAAGATACACATATCCATACCGAGATAAATCATCGATAAAGATTATGAAGTAGATAAAGTTGCCTCTAGTCGGCACATCAAATGGACCGTACACATCAGTATGTACTAGGGCAAGTAGATCCATGGCCTTTTCCCCATGTCCTACAAAAGGGAGCTTAATCATTTTACCATGAAGACATGATTCATAAATTGGATATGACTCGAAAGTCAACAGACTCAATAGCCTAGTTTTCTTCAATTTGTTAATCCTACCTTTTGCTATATGACCTAGCCTTAGGTGCCGTAGATACCTATCGTTTGGACTATCCTTAGGTTGTTTTGATCCTATGGCATTCACATTTTGCTCGATATTAAAGATAGATATATCAATATATAACTGGTAGAGATTATTAATAAGGAAACCACTTGCAATTTTATTTTTTTCATAAAGAATATTACAATGGTCCTTAAGAAAACTAATTACATAGCCTTCTTGTGCTAAACATGAAACAGAAATCAAATTTCTGCTTGCAGCAGGCACATAATAACAATCCTTAAGTACTAAATCTAAGCCAGACGATAGTCGAAGAGGATAGATTTCCATGACTATAGCAGCAACCCTTGCTCCATTTTCGATGTGTAGGATCATCTCACCATCCCTCAACCTCCTGCTATCCTTAAGATCCTGCATGAAAGTGCACAAATGAGTACTAGAACCAGAGTCAAGCACCCAATTGGATGTAGAAGAAATCGTAAGGTTAGATTCAATAACCGGCATACCTCCAGAATGACCTGTCTCCTCCTTATTCTTCAGGATGGCCAGGTATCTAGGGTAGTTTTGCTTTCAGTGGCCGTCAATATTACAATGGAAATACTTTTCTTTGTTAGCGGCCCTCTTCTTCAGCTCTGCCTTCTTTTTCTTTTCACCTTCCATCTTCTGCTTTTTCATAGACTTCTTTTTCTTTCCAAAAGATTTTCACTTGGAAGAAGTCCATTCCATAGCAAGTACTAAGCCTTTAGAATCTTTCATAGAAAGCTCAGCAATAACCAGCATATTCATAAGCTTGGCTAGAGTATTTTGAAGTTTATGTATATGGTAGTTCATGATGAACTCCCCATATGCATTAGTCAAGGATTGCAGAATTATATCATTCTGCAGATCTTGGTCTAACTTCACTCCGAGCTTTTCAAGCTTTTTCAAGTCCTTGATCATCATCAGACAATGATTTTAGACTGATTGTCCATCATGCATTTTAACCTTAAATAATCATTTAGTGACCTAATATTTGGCTGCGCGACTTTATTTACCAAATAACTCTTGCAGGTGAGCTAACATTTGGCAGGCAGTCTTAATATCTTCATGTTGGTGCTGAAGCTCATTAGACATCGAGCCCAATATATAGTATTTGACCTTATTATCTTCATCCATCCACTTATCAAGAGATGCTCTCTATTCATCTATATCGAACATAAAATCTGAGTCTGTATACCCCTGGACTTGGAGTTCTTCATTACCAAAAATTAAGAACATATCCTTAGTTCTTCTCAAGTACTTAAGGATATATTTCATAGAAGTCCAATACTCTTCACCTGGATTCAACTGATATCTACTCATGATATTCACAGCATGTGCGATATCAGGTTGTGTACATAGCATGGCATACATGAGGCTTCCTATTGCCGAAGCATAAGGGATCTTGCTCATGCATTCAATCTCCTCAAGTGTGTTGGGACACATCTTCTTGGAGAGATGAATGCCATGTTTGAAGGGCACCAATCCCCTCTTGATGTTTTTCATGCTAAACCTCTTTAGTACCTCCTCTATGTACATCTTCTATGGGAGACCCAGCATCCTATTCGGTCTATCCCTATAGATCTTAATTTTTAGAATAAAGGATGCCTCTCCTAGATCTTTCATAGAGAACTCTTTTGATAACCACAATTTAACTATGGTCAAGATGGGAATATCATTCCCAATAAGGAGGATGTCATCCACGTATAGTATAAGGAAGACAACAGCGCTCCCACTGACCTTTTTGAATACATACAATTATTTCTCATTCTTGATGAATCCAAATGATTTGATCACATTATTGAAATGAGCATTCCATCTCCAAGATGCTTGCTTAAGTCCATAAATGGACCTTTGCAGCTTGCAGACCTTATGATCGGCATCACTGGATGTGAAACCTAGTGGCTATTTTATATAGATATCTTCCTTAAGATATCCATTTAAGAAGGCCATTTTTACGTCCATCTACCATATTTCATAATCGAAATAGACTGCAATAGCAAGCAATGTGCGGATGGATTTTAGCATAGCTACTGATGAGAAGGTATCTTGATAGTCAATGCCTTTGCACTTACTATACTCTTTTGCCACTAACCTAGCCTTGAATGTCTCCACATTTTCATCTGCACCTATCTTTTTTTTGTAGATCTATTTACACCCAATAGGTACTATACCTTCAGGTGGATCTACCAAGGTCTAGACTTGGTTCGAATGCATTGAGTCAATCTCTGACTTCATTGCCTTTAACTATTTCTCGAAGTCGATATCTAATATCGCCTCATCATAGATTTTGGGATCATCACCATGAATCCCATCTTTCATAAGGAATATTTTCTCTATATCCTCTGAAATAGTACCTAAGTACCTTTTAGGAAGATGAAAATTTTTTTTTGATCTACGAGATGGAGGAGGTAGTGATTGGACTGGCTCAATCTGATTGGATTTCATAGGGTCTTTAGCTCATTGCTCTTGGAAGATTTTCTCCTCGAGCCTAATCTGCCTTCTGATGTCACCATCTTGAATAAACTATTTTTCAAGAAAGATAACATGTCGACTCATAATCACATTGTGGTCCTCTAGAATATAGAAATAATATCCTAATGATTCTTTAGGATATCCTATGAATCAAGTTCTAAAGGACCTATACTCTAACTTGTCCATCTGTTGTCTTTTGACATGAGCCAGACAACTCCAAATTCTTAGGTGACTCAGACTTGATTTCTTACCATGCCATATCTCATACGGTGTGGTAGAAATAGTTTTAGAGAGAATCCTATTTAGTAAATATATAGCAATCATTAGACTATGTCCTCAAAGAAACTCAGGAAGGTCTGTGAAGCTCATCATAGATCAGACCATATCTAATAAGGTCCAATTTCTCCATTCTGAAATTTCGTTGAGTTGAAGTATTCCAGATGGAGTCCATTGAGAGAATATGCCATCTTGCTTAAGATAGTCTAGAAATTTCCAACTAAGGTATCCACCTCCTTGATCTGATCAAAGAATCTTAATAGATTTTTTGATTTATTTTTTTACTTTATATTTGAATTCTTTAAACTTTTCAAAAGCATCAAATTTATGTCACATCAAATATACATACCCGTATCGAGATAAATCATCGATAAAAATGATGAAGTAGACATAGTTGCCTCTAGTTGGCATATCAAATGGGCTGCACACATCAGTTTATACTAGGGCAAGCAGGTCTGTGGCCCTTTCCCCATGTCCTACAAAAGGAAGCTTGATCATTTTGCCATGAAGGCATGATTCATAAATCCGATATGACTCAAAAGTCAACAAATTCAATAGGTCAGATTTTTTCAATTTGTTAATCCTATCTTCTGCTATATGACTTAGCCTAAGGTGCCACATATACTTATCATTTAGACTATCCCTAGGTTGTTTTGATCCTATAACATTCACATTTTGCTCAATATTGAAAATAGAAACATCAATATGTAACTAATAGAGACCATTTATAAGGTAACCACTTGCAATTTTATTTTTTTCATAAAAAAAATTACAATGGTCCTTAAGAAAACTAATTACATAGCCTTCGTATGCTAAATATGAAACATAAATCAAATTCCTACTTACTGCAAGCACATAAAAATAGTCTCTAAGAACTAAATTTAATTCTAACGGTAATCACAGAGGATAGGTTCTTACGGCCACTGCAGCAACTCTAGCTTCATTCCTGACACGTAGGATCCTCTCACCATCCCTCAGCCTCCTGCTATCCTCAAGATCCTACATAGAAGTGCATAAGTGAGCACTAGAATCAGAGTCAAGCATCCAACTGGATGCAGAAGAAACTGTAAGATTAGATTCTATAATGAGCATACCTCTAGAAGGACCTGCCTCCTTGTTCTTTAGGCTGACTAGGTACAAGGAGCAGTTTCACTTTCAATGACCGTCTGTGTTGCAATGAAAATATTTTTTTTTATCGATGGCCTTCTTCTTTGGCTTTGCCTTCTTCTTCTTCCCACCATCCACCTTCTGCTTCTTCATGGATTTTTTCTTTTTTCTAAAAGATTTTCTCTTAAAAGTAGTCTGCTCCACAGCAAGTATTGAGCCTTTAGAAGCTTTCATAGAAACCTCAGCAATAACCAGCATATTCATAAGTTTTGCTAAAGTATTCTGTAGTTTATGCATATGGTAATTCATGATGGACTACCCATATGCATCAGTCAAGAATTGCAGAATTATATCAATCTGCCAATTTTTGTCCAACTTGACACCAAGCTTCTCAAGCTCTTCTAAGTCCTTGATCATCATCAGACAATGATTTTGGACTGATTGCTTATCATGCATTTGAGCCTTAAAAAATCTTCTAGTGACTTGATATTTGGCTGTACAACTTTGTTCATCAAACAACTCTTGCAGGTGAGCCAACATTTAGCGGCTAGTCTTAATATCTTCATGTTGGCGCTGAAGTTCATCAGACATCGAGCCCAACATATAATACTTGGCTTTGTTATCATCATCCGTCCACTTCTTTAGAGATGCTCTCTGATCAGTGGATGGATGGATTGGTAAATAGGAAGAATCCTGTTCCAACACATGAGTCAACTTCTCGAAATTCAAAATAATTTTGAAGTTTTGAAGCCAATCCTTGAAGTTGGATCCGGTCAGTCTATGGATGTCTAGGATACGGGCTAGTGGTAAAGTTTCTAGTTAGATTTTGTAATTAAACTTAATCAATTTATTTATGAATTTTATTTTTTAAATAAATTAGGCTTTCACTATTTTCTTGGATTCCTACACTTTCTGAGCAGAGATGCAAGAATCTTCACGATCAATTGATTTCTAATAGATGGTGTGGTCCCACCGACTGGCTCACCACCTCACCTAATAGTTATTGGTGATGGATCAATCGATGAGTGGACAACTCTTATCCAGTGATTCTCTAATCATGGTGCATATAATCCTGGTCTCTAATTCATGAATCTCACCATGTCCAGAATATTGATCCACTCCTTAGTAAAGTCAGACCCACCATTTGCATGAATTAGATTCTTGATTGGATCCCTCACCATATCCAAAATATTGAGCCCAATCCATCCCCGCATATCTACAACGATGGAAGACCAATTGACTTAATCTTTTTTTAGGAAGATTCAATTTAGATCTCTTAAACTTGAATTAGTCATAACGGTTATGACAAGCCTAGTGGCATGGGTTAGCTCGAATTGTTAGCCATCTTAAATCAAAACTGAATTAGCAAAATGGCCAGATAAGTAAGATCGGTGGAAGGGATATGCCATTAACTCGACAAGAATGCATTCAGATCGAGTAGCTTCTAATTAAAAATCAATCGATCATATCTGCCAAACTTATCTTAGACACCAAATTATCAAACCAGAACTAATCATGTTAGCCTATAATCTAGGCTCGAACCACAGAGCCAAATTAGGTCTTAATTGGATCGATCACATGTAGCTGTGAGTCGATCTTGACCCAAACTTACAACTATTGGACTAGTCAATTCTAAGCACTCTTGATCCCACATAACCAACTCTTGATTCAGTTTGATCAATCGCTAGACCTAATTGAGCTACCCAAGCCCGAATCTAAGTTTATGAAAATGTCTTAAATCTAAAAATTCTTAATTTAGACCTAATTAGTTTCATAATCTTAATTCTTAATTAAGTTTGGGTTCATAAATAAAAAAATATGTATGAAAATCCTAGGATTTCAAGATCCAAGGTTTTACAGAAAAATAAGTTCTAATTTTTTATTAAGGATGAACACACAGCACCCCTACACACCATAAGAACATCCCATTAAATGAGAGGAGAGGGCCTTTAAACCCTACTTTATTCTTGTTGGTGCAAAATCTAGTTGTCATCGGAGAAGTGCTAGAGTCAGAGAAGATGAGATTGCCATCGATGATCTGTAAAATAAGTCTTGCCCAGAGCCTGGGGTGGTGGCTCCGGTAAGATCCTCCGACGATCAAGTCAGCTCTTTCGGCCAACAAAAATAGAGTGCACAGTCAAGAAAGTTGCAGAGTTTTGGGAAGAAGAAGAGAGTCTGAAAAAAACGTATCTGGAGGATCCCTTTTATAGACAAAGCCTGTAACAAATTGATAGTGATAGCCATAATCGTCTGGTAGTGGGCCGCTCAGACCATGCAAAGTTTGTTAGGGAGGATGGTGTCTATTATTGCAACTTACCAATCGAGAGTGGTGTCCATTATCGTGACTTGCTAATTTATTAAGTTTTAATAGTTAAAGTTTGGATGGAGCAAACATCGATTGATGAAGAACTTTGAGTTATACCAATCGCAGAGGAGTTCGTGAAGGGAAAAACCTATTTCTGGGTCAGATTCGTTTAGATCTGATTGGATCAGGAGAGAAATTTTTGTTTAGGTCTGATTGGATCGAGAGAGATATTTCAAAAATTTCTCTCTTGAATCTAGATTAGATCTAAGACTTTTCAGATCTGATATTATTGATCTAATAAAAAAAATAAAATAAAAATAAAGAATAAATTAAATCTAAATTAATTTTATCTTGTAGCGGGTAATCAGATTATCCTTTGATGATCCTGATGTCTTTTCGAGATTCTGGATCTAGCCACGCAAGTGTCTGGCCTCTACCAATATCCATTCAAGTAGGATCTAGAGATCTTCTCCTTTTTTATTACTTCTCCAAATATCAGACTTGGATCTGATTTGGAGGATCTTCAAAACTCCTTTTGAAGATCGGATGTCGTGTCTTGCAACAGTGCTGCCTTCTTCCTTTCTCATCTTCTTTCTCTTGCTTGGATCACACCAAACTAAATTCCAAAGGTTCTTGGGTGTGGATAGCAGAGAGAGGATCTAAAGATGTCATGGAGGAGGGAGAGGAGCAGCCTTGTGGCATGGGCAATGGGCTAGAGAGCTGAATCTTAGGCATAGATAGGGTTTATATAGACCCTGCTGCGCCATGCAGTGTCACATCATCCCGGCCAATCATATTGCTTCATGTAATCAGATTTAAATTTGACTGGTGGGATGACTTCACCTAATCTAATCAGATGAGAGCCCCTCTGAATCATCCTTAGATGGCACCGATCAAGTCTAGTCTTTGGCGCCACCTAGGTAGAAATCCCGAAGCAACCTGGAGTCCCATCTATTTGGGACTCTAGGCATCACAATCCATGGGCGCATGCCTCCCTAGGCATGTGCCCCTTATTCTCTTGTCTTTTAGTAGGTGGATTAGTCCAAATATTTTCTTCTATGATGGTTTGACACATGGGCAGATGTTTAAGTGTCAAAGGTCAATGTTTGACCAAAGTCAAAAGATAAGATTTAGCAGGTGATGAAAAATGGCAGGTGTTGTCTCAAATTCATCTCATAAATTAAGACAACCCTTTTCTAACCTGGATAAGCTCCAGTCAGACCAAGTAAAGGTACCTGAGTGAGTCTAAACATATTTGGCTCAGTTGAGACAATTTTTAATGATAATTAAAGGAGAATATTAGGCTCAATCGTGTGCTAGCATGATTTTCTTGAACTTAATTGAATCTAATTCAAATCAATTGATCTGGGTTAGTTCAATTTATGATATCCAGATCCAAACCCTTATTTGTGTGACCCAGTTAGGTTCAGTTCTATATGATAATGAGATATGTCACGATTCCTATCATCGAAACATCTTCCAATGGATCAAAACTTTTCTGATTCAGATAATTAGTATGATTGATCATCTAAATCATTCTAATTGCTCTCAAAATCCACCTGTGACACCTAGCAGCATATGGTGGCAACCCATTAGAACTAAAAATGAACCTCTCGGTGTAGTTACCTATGTGATTAAGTTTTTCTATCATGAGCCTCGACTGGATTAGGATTAAGGTAATCTCGTCAAATCCAAATATCCATCATATGATTAATCATTTGATTCAAGTCTAACGTGAAAACCTTAATAGAAACTCTTTCTTTTATTTCACTCTGCCATGGCTATGGGCTTATTGACTTGATTCTCGTGATCATCATAGGGCTACTTCTCATCTACCAAGGTAGATCGATTTTCTCTTTGTGCAATCTAATTTCTACAATGAACATGCTATAGCCAACATACACCTCAGGATTCCGAATGGCTAGGAGACCGAGTTATGGTGTAGTCAAACTATAACACCCTCAAGGTGAATTATCGATGCACCTTAGGTCAAAGAACTAGACACACAACTATAGCTTCGAGCCAATCATCGACGAGAAGGTAGACTTCCTAATGACTGCTCGAGGTGGTCACGCTCAATGCTTTCATTCTCTAACGAGTATCTGTACTCTCGCTTTGGTGTCTCTACACTGTAGACTCAAGACTCATCTACTATAAAGAAGTGATTGTACACCAACCTTCAAGATCAATCACCATCCTCTTGATGATCCTACGGTCAGAAGCATTTTATGAGTTAATAATGAAAATTCATGTCTTAAATTTTCATCTCTTAAAAATAAGAATTATCATTGCCATTAACTCAAGGTATGTATCACAGACAGTAAATACACATTGTGATAGAAAATAATTCATTTTATTATTTATAGTCAAAATTATAATTTTAGCCTTAGAAGTGTATAACAAGTGTCAGCCAATTCTGGCTTCTAGGGCACACATATCTAACAAACTCCCACTTGACCTAAAGTCAATTGACTACAAATCTAAGTCACATCTTCTCAAGGTGGGCTTCAATCTTCTGTTGGTCCAATGGCTTTGTAAGTGGGTCTGCCGTATTATCTACAGAGTCGACTCTCTTGACCTTGACGTATCCCTTCTCGAGGTAATCACGGATAAGGTGATATCACCGCTTGATATGTTTGAATTTTTGGTGAGACCTCAGCTCCTTAGCAAGGGCTATGGCACCATTATTATCGTAGTATAAAGGAATGGCATCTGATGGCATCACTCTAATTTCTGCGGTGAACTTCTTGTACTAGAATGCCTTCTTCGCAGCTTCTAACGCAGCGATGTATTCTACTTCCATGGTGGAATCTACTATTACTATCTATTTGGAACTCTTTCAACTGACAGCTCCACCATTACACACAAATAGATTCCCAAATGTCGACTTTCGTTCATCTATATCGGACATAAAATTTGAGTCTATATACCCCTGGACTTGGAGTTCTCCATTACCAAAAATCAAGAACATATCCCTAGTTCTTCTTAAGTACTTAAGGATACATTTCATAAAAGTCCAATATTCTTCACCTGAATTCAACTGATATCTGCTCGTGACACTCACAGCATGGGCTATATTAGGTCGTGTACATAACATAGCATACATGAGGCTCCCTATTGCAAAAGCATAAGGGATTTTGTTCATGCATTCTATCTCCTCAGGTGTGCTAGGGCACATCTTCTTGGAGAGATGAATTCCATGTCTGAAGGGTACCAAATCTCTTTTGGAGTTTTCCATGCTAAACCTCTTTAGCACCTCCTCTATGTACTTCTTCTGTGAAAGACCTAGCATTCTATTGGGTCTATCTCTATAGACTTTAATTCCAAGAATGAAGGATGCTTCTCCTAGGTCTTTCATGGGGAATTCCTTAGATAACCACATTTTAACCATGGTCAACATAGGAATATCATTCCCAATAAGGAGGATATCATTCATGTACAGTATGAGGAAGATAATAATGCTCCCACTGACTTTTCTGAAAATACATGGTTCCTCCTCGTTCTTGATGAAATCAAATAATTTGATCACATCATTAAAATGAGTATTCCAACTCCGAGATGCTTGCTTAAGTCCATATATGGACCTTTGCAGTTTGCATACTTTATTATTAGTATCATTGGATGTGAAATCCAGCAGCTGTTCCATATAGATATCTTCCTCAATATATCCATTTAAGAACATCATTTTTACGTTCATTTGTCATATTTCATAATCAAAATAGACTACAACAATAAGTAATGTGTGAATGAATTTAAGCATGGCTACTGGCGAAAAGGTATCCTGATAGTCAATGCCTTCACACTGACTATAACCTCTGCCACTAATCTGGCTTTGAATGTCTCTACATTTTCATCTGCACCAATCTTTCTCTTATGGATCCATTTACACCCAATAGGTACTATACCTTCTAGTGGATCTACCAAGGTCCAAACTTGGTTTGAGTGCATCGAATCAATTTCTAACTTCATTGCGTCTAACCATTTCTCGGAGTCGATATCTGATATTGCCTCATTATAGGTTTTGGGATCACCATGAACTCCATTACCTACGAGGAATATTTTCTCTACTTCCTCTAAAATAGTACCTAAGTACCTCTCAGGAGGATGGAAAACTCTTTTCGATCTTCGAGGTGGAGGAGGTAGTGATTGTATTGGCTCAACCTGATTTGATTCCAAATGGTCCTTAGCTCTTTGCTCTTGGGAGACTTTCTCCTCTAGCTTGATCCATTTTTCGATGCCGCCATCTTGAATAAACTATTTTTCAAGAAAGATGGCATGTTGACTCATAATCACATTGTGATCTTCTGAAATATAGAAATAATATCCTAATGACTCTTTAGAATATCATCAAGCTCTAAAGGACCTATAATCTAACTTATCTGCTTGTTGTCTTTTAACATGAGCTAGACAATCACAAATTCTGAGATGACTCGGACTTGATTTCTTACCATGCTATATCTCATATAGTGTGGTAGGAACGATTTTAGAAGGAATCCTATTCGGTAAATATATAGCAACTAACAAACTGTGTCCCCAAAAAAAATCAAAAAGATCTATGAAGCTCATCATGGATCAGACCATATCTACTAGGGTTCGATTTCTCCATTCTGAAATTCTATTAAGTTGAGGTATTCTAGGTGGAGTCCATTGAGAGACTATACCATTCTGCTTGAGATAGTTCAGAAATTTCCAACTAAGGTATTCATCTCCTCGATCTGATCAAAGAACCTTAATGGGTTTTTTAGTTTACTTTTCTACTTCATGTCTGAATTTTTTAAACTTTTCAAAGGCTTCAGACTTGTGTCTTATAAGATACACATACCCATACCAAGATAAATTATCGATGAAGGTTATGAAGTAGACAAAATTGCCTCTAGCCGATACATCAAATGGGCCATACCCATCAGTATGTACTAGGGCAAGTAAATCCGTGGCCCTTTCCCATGTCCCACAAAAGGGAGTTTAGTCATTTTGCTATGAAGACATGATTCACAAATTGGATATGACTCAAAAGTCAATGAACTCAGTAGCCCGATTTTCTTCAATTTGTTAATCATATCTTCTGTTATATGACCTAGTCTAAAGTGCCATTGATACCTATCATTTAGACTATCCCTAGGTCATTTTAGTTTTATGGCATTCACATTTTGCTCGATATTAAAAAATAGATACATCAATATGTAACTGGTAAAGATCATTAATAAGAAAATCATTTGTAATTTTATTTCTTTCATAAAGAATGTTACAATGATCCTTAAGAAAACTAATTATATAGCCTTTTTGTGCTAAACATGAAACAAAAATCAAATTCCTACTTGTTGTAGGCACATAATAACAATCCCTAAGTGCTAAATCTAAATCAGATGATAGTTGAAGAGGTTAGGTTCCCATGACCATAGCAGCAATCCTTACTCCATTTTCAACGCATAGGATCATCTCACCATCCTTCAGCCTCCTGCTATCTTCAAGATCCTGCATGGAAGTGCACAAATGAGCACTAGAACCAGAGTCAAGCACTCAACTAGATGTAGAAGAAATCATAAGATTAGATTCAATAACGAGCACACCTTCAGAAGGACTTGCCTCCTTCTTATTCTTCAGGGTGACCAGGTATGAAGGAAAGTTCTGCTTCCAGTGGCCATCAATGTTGCAATGAAAATATTTTTCTTTATTAGCAGCCTTCTTTTTCAGCTCTACCTTCTTTTCCTTTTCTCCTTCCACCTTCTGCTTTTTCATGGACTTCTTCTTCTTTCCAAATGACTTTCTCTTGGAAGAAGTCCATTCCATAGCAAATACTGAGCCTATAAAATCTTTCATTAAAAGCTCAGCAGTAACCAACATATTCATAAGCTCGATCAGAGTATTTTGAAGTTTATGCATATGATAGTTCATGATGAACTGTCCATATGCATCAGTCAAGGATTGCAGAATTATATCATTCTGCAGATCTAGGTCCAACTTCACTCCAAGCTTCTTAAGCTCTTCCAAGTTCTTGATCATCATCAGACAATGATCTTGGATTGACTTTTCATCACGTATTTTAGCCTTGAATAGTCGTTTAGTGATTTGATATTTAGCTGTGCGACTCTGTTCACCAAACATCTCTTGTAGGTGAGCCAACATTTAATGGGTAGTCTTGATATCTTCATGTTGGTGCTGTAGCTCATCAGACATTGAGTCCAACATGTAGTATCTAGTCTTGTTATCTTCGTCCATCCACTTGTCAAGAGATGCTCTCTATTCAGTGGATGGACGAGCTGATAAGATAGGAGGATCTTGATCCAATACATGAGTTAACTTCTCAAAACCTAAAATAATTTTGAAGTTTTGGAGCTAATCTTTGTAATTGGATCTGGTCAGTCTATGGGTGTCTAGGATATATGCTAGTAGGTTGGATGCAGACATTTTTCTATAGAGAGTCAAAGTTTCTAGCTAGATATTATAATTAAGACTTGACCAATTTATTTAGAAGTTTAATTTTTAAACAAATTAGCTCTCACTATTTTCTTGGATCCCTACACTCCCTTTATAGAGATGCAAAAATCTCCATGATTATAGATTTTTAATGGATGGTGCAGTCCCACCAACTGATTCATCACCTCACCTAACAGTTATTAGTGATAGGTTAGCCAATGAGTGGATAACTCTTGTCCAATGATTCTCTAATCATGGTGCACCCAAACTTGATCTCTAATTCATGAATCTCACTATGCCCAAAATATTGATCCACTCCTTAGTTAAGTCAGACCCACCATTTGCATAGACTGGATTCCTAATTGGATCTCTCACCATATCCAGAATATTGAGCCCAATTTATCCTCCAGCCCGTAGCATTTAATGTCTAATAGATATGGTTGCATCTTTCTGATGCAACTAAATCATTGTGACCAGTCGAAAACAATCAACCCCAGAAAGGATCGGCATATCTACAATGGTGGAAGACCTTAGACTTAATCTTTTCTTAGGAAAATTTGCTTTAGGTCTCTTTAAACTTGATTTACAATAGTCATAACAATTATGACTAACCTAGTGGCATGGGTTAGCTCAGATTATTAACCACCTTAGATTAGGACTGGGTCGACAAATATGGCTAGATAAGTGAGATCGATGGAAGGGATATGCCATTAACTCGACAAGAATGCATTCGAGTCGAGTAGCTTTCAGTTAAAAATCAGTCGAACATATCTACCAGACTTACCTTAGACATCAAATTATTGAGCTAGAACTAATCAGGTTAGCCTACAATCCAGACTCTAACTACTGAGCCTAATTAGGTCTTAGTTTAATCGATCACTCATGTGATTCAATCTTGACCCAGATTTAATCCTATTAGACTGATCAATTTAAGCACTCTTGATCCCATCTAATCAACTCTTGATTTGGTTTGATCAACCGCTAGACCTAATTGAGCTACCCAAGTCCTAACCCAATTTTTTAAATATATCTTAAATCTAAAAATTCTTAATTTTTAGAGTTAACAAATTTCATAATCTTAATTTTTAATTAAGTTTAGGGTTCACAAATAAAATATGTAAATAAAATCCTAAGATTTTAAGATCTAGGGTTTTGCAGAAAATAAGTTTTAGGTTACTGATTAAGGACAAACGTGCAGCATCCCTACACATCATAAGAACACACCATCGAATGAGAGGAGAGGGCATTTAAATCCTACTTTATTCTTATGACCGGACGGCCAAGGAGAATGCCTTAATCAGAAATATAAAAAACTACAAAACTAGTAAGATCTACATCATATATCTCATATATAAAAAATTGATTTAACTATAAATATATTTTGCATACATCGTTATGTATCATATCATGCATATTTTTAGATCTAAATTATCTCATAATTATCTAAAAAAATAAATTTAAATTGATCATATCAAAATAAATTTTATTTTAGATAATTATGTAGAACTATTCTATAACTAGTCTAAACATGCTTTCATCATATCTCATATGAACAAAAATTAAATAATTTTATTTTTTATTTTTTAGATCTTATTATAATATTTATAATATCAAAAAATAATAAATAAATAGATCTAAAAATTATAACTAACCAAATTAAATTATGATCATGCAAGACTATACATAAAATAATTCTATTCTACAACTAGTCATGCATCTTGTACAACTTAGATCTAAATTATTTAATTTTTAATTTTTTTTAATTTTAGATCTAATCATATCTCATGTGACCTCTAAAATCATCTAATTATTAGATCAAAATAAATTAAAATCAGATTTAATGTAACCTAGCTCTGATACCAGTTGAAGAAAAAAATTCATTTCTCGAGTCAGGTTCGTTTAGATCTGATTGGATCAAGAGAGATATTTTAAAAATTTTTCTCTTGGATGTAGATCAAATCTGAGACTTTTCAGATCTAATATTATTGATCTAATAAAAAAAATAAAATAAAAATAAAAGATAAATTAAATCTAAATTAATTTTATCTTATAGCGGGTAATCAGATTACCTTTTGATGATCCTGATGTCTTCCTGAGGTTCTGGATCTAGCCACGCAAGTGTCTGGCCTCTACCGATATTCACTCAAGTAGGATCTGAAGATCTTCTTCTTCTTTATTACTTCTCCAAATATCAGATCTGGATCTGATTTGGAGGATCTTCAAAACTCCTTTTGAAGATTGGGTGTTGTCTCTTGCAGCAGTGTTGCCTTCTTCCTTTCTCGTCGCCTTTCTCTTGCTTGGATCGCACCAAACTGAAGCCCAAAGGTTCTTAGGCATGGATAGAAGAGAGAGGACCTAAAGATGGCATGGAGGAGGGAGAGGAGCAGCCTTGTGGCATGGGCAATGGGCTAGAGAGCTGAATCTTAGGCATAGATAGGGTTTATATAGATCCTGCTGCGCCATGCAGTGTCACATCATCCCGGCCAATCATATTGTTTCGTGAAATCAGATTTAAATCTGACTGGTGGAATTATATCATCCAATCCAATCTGATGAGGGTCCCTCTGAATTATCCTTAGATGGTGCCAAGACTGATCAAAGTCTAGTCTTTGGCGCCACCTAGGTAGAAACCCCAAAGCAACCTGGAGTTCCATCTGTTTGGGACTCCAGGCATCACAATCCATGGACGCACGCCTCCCTAGACATGCATTCCTTATACTCCTACCTTTTAGTAGGTGGACTAGTCCAAATATTTTCTCTTATGGTGGTTTGACACATGGGCAGATGTCTAAGTGTCAAAGGTCAACATTTGACCAAAGTCAAATAACAAGATTTAGCAGATGACGAAAAATGGCAGATGTTGTCTCAAATTTATCTCATAAATTAAGACAACCCTTTTCTGACCTAGACAAGCTCTAGTCAGACCAAGTAAAGATACTTGAGTGAGTCCAAATATATTTGGCTCAGTCGAGATAACTTTTAATAATAATTAAAGAAGAATATTAGGCTTAATCGTGTGCTAGCATGATTTTTTTGAACCTAATTGAATTTAATTCAAATCAATTAACCTAGGTTAGTCCAATTAATAATATCTAGATCCAAATCTTTATTTATGTAATCCAGTTAGGTTCAGTTCTGTATGGTAATGAGATATGTCGTGATTTCTATCATCGACATCATCGAAACATCTTCCGATGGATCAGAACTTTTCTGATTCAGATAATTAGTATGATGGATCATCTAAATCATTCTAATTATTCTCAAAATCCACCAGTGATACTTAGTAGCATATGGTGGCAATCCATCAAAACTAAAAACAAACCTCTCGGTGCAGTTACTTGTGTGATTAAGTTCTTCTATTATGAGCCCCGACTGGATTAGGGTTAAAGTAATCTCGTCAAACCCTAAAATTCGTCATATGATTAATCATTTGATTCAACTCCAATGTAAAAATCTTAATAGAAACTCTTTTTATTATTTCACTCTGCCATGGCCATGGACTTATTGACTTGATTCTCATGATCATTATAGGACTACTCCTCATCTACCGAGGTAGATAGATTCTCTCTTTGTGCAATCCAATTCCTACAATGAACATGCTATAGCCAACATACACCTCAGGATTCCAAATGGCTAGGAGACTAAGTCATGGTATAGTCAAACTATAACACCCTCAAGGTGAATTGCCAATGCACCTTAGGTCAAAGAATCAGACACACAACTACAGCTTCGAGCCAGTCATCGACGAGAAGGTAGACTTCCTAATGACTGCTCGAGGTGTTCACGCTCAGTGCTCTCGTTCTCTTACGAGTATCTGTACTCTCACACTGATATCTCTACACCATAGACTCAAGACTCATCTACTATAAAGAAGTGATTGTACACCAATCTTTCGGATCAATCACTATCCTCATGATTATCCTATGGTCAGGAGCATTTTATGAGTTAATAATAAAAATTTATGTCTTAAATTTTCAACTCTTGAAAATAAGAATTATTATTATCATTAACTTAAGGGATGTATCACAGACACTAAATATACATTATGATAGAAAATAATCTATTTTATTATTTATAATCAAAATGATAATATTGTCCTTAGAAGTGTATAACAAGTGTTAGCCAATTCTGACTTCTAGGGCACATATATCTTATAGTTCGGACTTATTTAAGGCAGTCTGCGTGTGAGTTGATTCATGCTGTGTATGGAGCCAAATTCAAGGGTAGATCTTTTTGCTCCTCTCTTTTTTTTTTATATAATATCAATCATTTATTACAATCAGGTTACTAGATCTTCGCCTACATCAAGAGGACACGCCGTCAGGGGGCGAAAGCACAAAAGGTCCAAGAGGACCTTCGAGCCAAGATCTGCCATCTTCAAGAGAGGGTCCTCGAGGTTGAGCATTTTGTAGAGGAGAAGGCGGCGAACATCGAAAGTCTCCAGGGGGTGCTTTAGAAAGAGGAGTTCATCTTGACCAGACTCAAGGCCGCACTGGCCCTAGAGGAGCAGAGGAAGAAGGAAGCATAGAATAAGGTCACTGAACTTAAGGTCATTGAACTGGAGGCTCGAATGACAAAGTTGGTCTTGGAGGCGATGACCTGGGCTGTGAAAGAGTTCAAGGCTTCTTTCGAGATAAGGAACCTGAATGTCGAATTCGGCTAGGAGGTGTTCATCAAGAATTTCGAGCTCTATGATGGCAGAATGGCTCGGAGGTTTTCCAAACTTAATCTCAGCTTTTTGGAGGATGAGGAAGATGAGGCAGATAAAAGACAATCCGATGACGCAGTCGATCCTCCCTTCGTCGAGCCTACGTCTAGTCTGTCCAAGTTTGCCGCAAAAGTGCTCGAGCCAGTTCGGGCTCTCGAGGTAGTCGAGAGCGCTCCAATTTCATCTTCTGTCGTCCCTTTCAAGGTTGAAATCCTTGAGTAGTTGTACATTTTGCTTTTTTGATTCTTTTTCACTTTGTACTCAAAATTTTTGATTAAATGAAAGTGGATTTCTTTTTTTTCCTTACCTTTGAGTGTTTTTCATACCTTGAATGTAGTCTCCCATCGATGCTGACCCACTGCCTCAGAGGGTTCCTCTAAAATTCTTAATAAAAAGCCTAAAGAAGAAAGTCTATCAGCTGAAGAAGAAGTTAAAGAAGATAGAGAACGACCTTCGAGCTTCATGGAAGAATGCTTTGGAGGTGACCAAAGAGGATTGTCACCTCCGAAACTTGCACATGAAAGATGTCGCTAGTCTTAGCATTCGAAAGAGGAGCTTCGAGAAGGAGCTGGCCAAACTTTGGAAGAGTGCGAGTGATAAATTCTAGGTGTTGACAGCAAAGATCGGCTCCCTCGAGACTCAACCCAAGACGGCGAACGAGAAAGTTCAACTTCGACAGGGGAACTCCCCGTGGTCCTTCGATAAGGTGTGATTTGAGTGGGACTGGTCAATGAGGTTTTTTGCACTTCAAAAGCAGCTGCACGATGTCGAGCTCACATATGAGACTTACCAACTGGACTAGAGTGGTAGGATGTCCATGCTAGAATAAAAGCTTCGTGCCTCCAACAATGAAGTAGCCTAGCTCCCGCGGCAACTCGATGATGGCTTCTGGGCTGGTATGAGTAGGGAGGCTGAGGAGGTCACCTCTTTGAAGAGGACCATCGGTGAACTCTAGGAGTCAGTCGGTGTGGAAAAGGCTGAGGTGCAATGACTAAAGCTCGAGCTGGCTTGTGAGAGTCAAGTTACCAAGAATGCAGAGGCCGAGTCTGAGGTCCTAAGGAGGAGGCTGCGAGAGTCAGGAAAAAACTACCACTGAGTCGATAGGATGTTCCATGATAATATGATGAGGTGGAGGGAGCTTGAGGATGAGGTCGATCGTCTTAAGAAATCTTTGGTAATGGCCACCAGCACGAAGTCTGAGTAATTCGGCTCTTCCTAGGATTTTGATGGCCTTTCTCTTTCTCTCTCTCCTTTTTCTTTTTGTTGGTGTAATTGATCTCAATGACCTATGTTTTGCACGTAACGAGATTACTTTCGCAATAAAATGGTATCTTTTCATTATTTTTGTTTCGCACGAATTCAGGGCCAGCTCAGGCTTTACTTTCTTCACTCCATTTTTCTTTGCATTGCCTTCTCATGAAATGCTTATTGTGGATGCCGAGCTAAGATCTCTTCTGTGAACCGAGATAAGGTCCTTCTTTTCATATTTGATGTAGTTAGGTTGTCATAGAAAAAATATGTATAAGGATTTTCTACTGGGTTCTCCTTTCCCCTCGTCTTTGGTCAACGAGGTCCTAGCTTTCGCTTATGTTAGGATGAGGTTTTTCTTCTATTATTAACATGGCTTGTGGGGTGCGTTAGGGCCATTGGTAGGGCCTCATTCCTTATCTCATCTTAATTTAATGAGGCCTTCGACTTTGCTCATGCTAGGAAGAGGTTCTCCTCCTATTTCTAAGGGGATGTAGGGATATATTAAGGTCGTTGGTAGGACCTCTTCTCTTATCTCATCTTAATTTGATGAGGCCTTCAACTTTGCTCACGTTAGGACGAGATTCTCCTTCTATTCCTAACGGGCTGTAGGGACACACTAAGGCTGTTGGTAGGGCCTCTCTCCTTATCTTGTCTTAGTTCAATGAAATCTTCGACTTTGCTCACGTTAGGATGAGGTTCTCCTCCTATTCCTAATGGACTATAGGGGCACATTAGGATCGTTGGTAGGATCTCTTTCCTCATCTCATCTTAGTTCAATGAGGCCTTCGACTTTGCACATGCTAGGATGAGATTCTCCTCCTATTCCTAACGGACTATAGGGATATATTAGAGCCGTTAGTAGGGCCTCTCCTCTCGAAGCTCTCCTTTCGAATGTTGAAACCAGTGATATCTTTCATATGCAAGCTTCAGAGGTGAGTAACCTCTTTGGTCACCTCCGAAGCATTCTTCTGCGAAGCTCAAAGGTCATCCTTTGTCTTCTTTAACTTGTTTTTCAGCTAATGGACTTCCTTCTTCAGGCTTTTAATTAAGGATTTCAAGAGAACCCCTGAGGTAGTGGGTCAGCATCGATGGGAGACTACATTCAAGGTATGAAAAATACTCAAAGGTATGGACAAAAAAGAAATCCACTTTTATTTAATCAAAAATTTTGAGTACAAAGTGAAAAAAGATTGAAAAAGAAAAATGTATAACTACTCGAGGATTTCAACCTCAAGAGGAGCGATGGAAGATAGAATCGGAGCACTCTTGGCTGTCTCAAGTGCTCGAACTGGCTCAGGCACTTCTATGATAGACTCGGACGGACCAGATGTAGGTTCGATAAAGGAAGGATCGACTGCGACATCGGATGATCCCACGTCTGCCTCATCTTCCTCCTTTAGAAAGCTGAGGTCGAGTTCGGAGAACCTCCAAGCCACCCTGCCTTCACAGAGCTCAAAACCCTTGATGAATGCCACCCGGTCGAATTTGACGTTCAGGTTCCTCATCTCGGAAGAAGCCTTAAACTCTTCCACAGCTCGGATCATTGCCTTTAAGACCGACTTTGCTATTTGAGCCTCTAGTTCGATGACCTTATTCTCCACTTCCTTCCTCCTCTCCTCCTCTAGGGCCAGTGCGGCTTTGAGTCCGACCAAGATGAACTCTTTCGAAAGTGCCCTCTAGAGACTCTCGATGTCTGCCGCCTTCTCCTCTGCAAAATGCTCAATCTCGGTGACCCTCTCTTGAAGATGACAGATCTCGGCTCGAAGGCCCTCTTGGATCTCTTATACTTCCACCTCCTAACGGCATGCCCTCTTGATGTATATGAGCATCTGGTGACCCGACTGTAATAAATAATTGATGTAAAAAAAATGAGGGGAACAAGAAAAGAGAGGAGCAGAAAGGTCGAGCGATGGAGCTGTTACCTTGAAGACAATTCCAAGAGAACTCCAAGCAAGCTACAACGAGTCAAGATCGGCCATGTGGTCCAAAACCTCTGGCATGGCAAACCTATCGATTTGATCTCGGATGATCTTTGGGTTGTCGAAGAGATCCTCCCCTCATTCATCGCTGTCGCCATCCGTCCCGCTAAGGTGAGCCTTATGGGACGTCTTAGTGATAGCTTTCTTCTTTTTCCTTCCTTCCCCTACCTCTCCCTCGGTAGAGGGCTCCGAAGCCCGATCCCCATTGGAAGGATCCAAGGGCATGGGAGGCACGGAGCCCAAGCTAGTAGTGCGGACCTTGATGCCAACCTCGACAGCTAAGGCAACTTCGATGCTGGCAATGACCTCAAGCGCAATGGCAGTGGAGGTGGAGACCGTGGAGATGGAATCACCGACCTTCATCCTCTTCGAGCTATCGCTTGACACCTTCCCTTTTCTCTTCTTGGTGTAAAGCCCTTTGGTAAGCATTTCGGTGGCTTTGGTATCCATTTCTACAATAGAAAAAGAAGTACATTCAGTGGTAATACACGTGCAAAATCGTATGAATTCAAAAAGCAAAAGGTGTACCAGCAAGGTCAAGAGGACTCAGACCCAGGTTGAACAAAGCCTGTTCTTTTAGAAGGATGGAAAGGAGAGGAGTTTGGTATGCTTTGAGTTTATTGGAGGAATCAAGGTCGGCTCCGTCTAAGCTAGGAGCTCGATGAACTGACTCCCTAATATAACCCCAAGAAGAGAGATCTAAGAGCAGGATCGGACAATACACAAAAAAGTATTTTTTCTTTTAGCTATGAATGGAAGAAGGGGCACCTTTCAATAACCCCTTCTTGTCAAATTGGGAGGAAAAATATCACCAATCCTTCGCAGAAGGATGGTGCTTGAAGGTGTAGAAATTTCTAAACAGCAAAATGGTCAGCTGGACCTCAGTTAGTTGACAGAGGAAAAGAAAACCAACGATGAACTGAAAGAAGTTCGATACGACAGATGCAAAAGAAATGTTTAAAAACTAAGAGAGGGCGACTACAAAAGGGGGCAGTGGGAGCCTAAGCCCAGCACACAAAGTTTCTAAGTACAAACAAAATCAGCCGATGGGAGGAGAGCTGACTCGGTCATCAAAGCTAGGAAGTTCAAGATCGTATTCTTAGGGGATTCCATATTGGATTTGGATCAAAGAAAGATCGTCCGGAGTAAGAAAAGACGGGATGGTGTCTAGAACGAAGGATGAGTGGGACATGTTCCTAGGATCTACCTCAACCAGGGGTGTGGGATCAAGGAAGGTTGGTCTAGGTGAGCCCTAAGAACTGATGGAGTGGGAGGTTTCGAAAGACATTCGGATCAAAATAAAATTCTGAGAAAACCCCCAAAAAATAGGAAAAAATGTAGGGCAAATGTTGCTGCTAAAAAATCAAGAGAGTAAGAAGCTAGAAAGGAAAAGCATGAATAACCTAAGAGAAGGGATAGGAAACTAACCTAAGCTATCTGGGGAGAAAGAAAGGAAGATGGATGTGATGAGAACCAGTCGAAAGGGTGTTCGAAGCTTGAGAAGGCAAGGAAGGAGGCTAAGGCCCTTAGGAAGAAGATGAACGGGGACCGAAGGAAGGAGATGACTCAGGTAATAATGGCTTCTGAAGGAGAGGAGAAGGCCTTAAATAGCCAAAGGTAACCCAAGGTAGTTATGATTGTGGATCAACTTCGGTTGATCAACGTGCACCGCATGTCCCACTCATCATGACAAAGGAGTGGCGATAGGTAGAGTCTTTATGGCACCGTACCTGGGGCAGGGTTCTAGCGGAAGATTTGAAGGACCATCTTTTCGAACTCATTTTAGACTTAGAAAGTTTCGGTGCCAGTACGGTAAACACCAAAATATTTCATCCTGACAAGCGCAAAAATCCAAGTTCAAACTTCGATGATCGTCTTTTTTCTTTCTTTCTTTGAATTTCGAACTCGAAAATAAAAAGACTATTATTGAGGATAAACCCCTCTCCCATCGAAGTCTAGTCTAATGCTTAGCCTGATGTGACTGCTAATCGTAGAAGAGCTTCAACCGTGAATTCTTCCTCTTGGGATCTCTCCAGCAGTCGAAATCCTTTCGAGCCTCTCCAGCAGCCAAACCCCTTCCGAAACTCTCCAACAGCTGAACTTCTTCCAGACCTCTCCAACTGCCAAGCCCCTTCTGGGCCTCTCCAGCAGCCAAACTTGTTCCATACTTTGCCTTCAGTCGGATCCCTCTATCGGATAAATTTTTCTTCAGGTCTTTCCTCCCATCGATCTACATGCAGATTCCTCCAACAGACCTACTTTCGGATCCCCCAGCAGATCTATGTTCGGACATCTTCGGTAGACTTCTTTCAAAGATTCCATCAATCGTAGGACTCCCGAGCCCCTCTCGACCGAACTTGCAGCAGTCGTCTAGAAAGGTCTCCCCTCGAATTTTGCTCCATACACAAAACGAATCAACTCACACACAGACTGCCTTAGAGGAGTCTAAAATCCTCTAAGATTGATATAACTCAAAATTCTTCATCAACCAACGACTGCTCCTTCCAAACTTCAACTATTAAATCTTAATAAATTGGCAAGTCATGATAACAGACACCACTCTCGACTGGCAAGTCATGATAATAGACATCATCCTCTATAACAAACTTCACATGGCCTGAGCGGCCTACTACCAGATGATTATGGTTGTTGCTATTAGTTTGTTATAGGCTCCATCTATAAAAAAGATCCTCCAGATATATTTTCTTGAGACTCGCTTCTTCTTCCCAAAACTCTGCAACTTTCTAGATTGTGCACTCCATTTTTGTTGGTCGAAAGAGCTAACTTGATCATTGGAGGGTCTTGTCGGAGCCATCACCCCTGGCTCTAGGCGAGACTCATTTTGCAAGTCATCGATGGTGACCTCATCTTCTCCGACTCTATCACTTCTTTGGTGGCAATCAGAGTTTGCACCAACAAGATTGGTGCTAGAGGAAGGGCCTCTCTGCCTTTTGAGATTCCCTTGTTTTTAAAGAAATGCTCAGCAGAGATCTCTACTTCTTCTCCTCTAGAGTCATCCTTTTCAAAAAGATGCCTCCCAGAAAAGCTTCAACCCGACAATCAACAGCCTCCATGGCCAGATCTCATCTAGACCTACCCTCCCCTGTTTTATCCCTGACAACTCAAGCTCCAACTACAACAATGATGGATGCGGAGTAGTTCAACTTGTTGGTCTAGCAGGTTCGCAGCCTCACGAAAGTAATGCAGGCCATGAAGCAGCCTCCGATGCTAATTTGATTGGAGCAAATTTCTCTGGAGCCCCATGATCCGATCTGAGGATGGTTGACTCGGGCTAGCCAACCGACGACCTTCAAAAAGGAGAAGCAGAGAGCCAAGAGTCCCTGCTTAGATCTTGACTCAACCCTTGGGGGGACTTTGCCCCCATTCAGTTAGAAGATCTTAGAGATTTGCGATCAAGAGGATCTCCTAGATTAGAAACTGCAAGAGATGAACCGATGGATCGAGAAACTCTACCATGCTCCCTCCTTCTATGGTAATGATATCTGTACCGACCCTCCTTTCTCTCACCACATCATGTAGGAATCTATCCCACCGAACTTCAAACTTTCTCAATTCGTAAGCTACGATGGGACTATCGATTCGATCGACCACTTGAATGCCTTTTGGATGATGATACTGCTCCGTGGCGCACCAGACGCCATCCTCTACCGAGCCTTCCCATCCACTTTGAAGGGAGCAGCTAGAAATTGGTATTCGGCCCTTAAGTCGGGCACCATCTTTTTCTTTGATCAAATGAGCCATCAATTTGCGGCTCATTTTTTCAGCAACCGATGTCCTAGGAGAGGTTCGGAATCCCTCATCAACATCAAGCAGCAAGAGGAAGAATCCATCCGAGCTTTTGTCAATCGCTTTAATGCTGCTGCACTGGAGGTCCGAAATCTAGACTAATCTGTTGCGATGGCTGCACTAAAGAACGGCCTTCAGAAGAACAATCTACCATTCTTCCTGAAAAAAAAGTACCCCAGAGATTTTATCGATATGCTGGCTCAGACCTAAGGGTATGTCCGAGCAGAAGAGGCCTTCAAGGCCAAGGACAACGAAGCCATTGGAGAATGGCAAATGGACGAGCTGGGTAGGTCCGTCGAGGAAGGAAAGTCGAGTGAAGCTCGACCGTGCTCCTGAACTCTCCTTGAGTGCAAGCGAGCCCAAACTCCTCCCCGGGCTTGGAAGCAAATAAGCCCTGATAGAAGGGCTCGATGGGGCTCCCCCCTCCGAAGGTTTTACAACTATGCCCTCCTCAATGCTCCAAAAATATAAGTACTAATGGAGATCAAGGAGCAACTACCTAAATTGAAGAGGATGCACTCTCATCCCAACTAGCACAATCCTAACAAGTACTATCTTTATCATCATGACCACGATCACGATACTGAAGAATGTATTCAGATCCAAGATGAGATTGAGAAGCTCATCAGGCGGGGCAGGCTCGATCGATTTTTATGATGTTGGCCTAAAGGGTGGGAGGATCGATCAAGAGCACTACTGCAGTCAGAACTGCCAAGGGTGGAGTAGGAGCTGGATCGGTCATCCCTCGGCATAATCAACACCATCTTTGAGGGACTTTGGCGAGGAGAGGCCAGTGGATCAGCAGAGCTTGGGAAGAGACAAAGAACTGAGGAGCCCATCGCTTTCACCAATGAGGATGCCCAAGGAGTTCAATTTCTGCACAATGATGTGATTGTAATTGCTTTAAATATTATAGATTATGATGTACGCTGCATCCTTGTTGATAATGAAAGTTTGGTAGATGTCTTATTTTATGATGCTTTCTCCAAAATGTCTATACTCGATGGTCAGTTGGGATCGATAAACTCCCCATTAGTGGGCTTTATCGATGATGCGGTACTAATTGAGGGCATAATAACTTTGGCTATGGCTGCAGGACAATATCCAAGGCAGTCCGGAGCATAGGTGGACTTCTTGATAGTGAAAGCCCTATCGGCTTATAACGCGATCCTCGACCGACCTAATTTAAATGCACTTCGAGCAGTAGTGTTAACATATTATTTGAAGGTAAAATTTTAAACAAGCCATGGGATCAGAGAGATCAAGGGAGACCAGGTGTTGGCAAGGCACTGTTACTCCATTGCCCTATAGAAAAACATCCAACCCGATCTTTATACTATTGATGGGCTGGATGTCCGCGATGACCTTATGAAGGAGCGGGGCGAGCCTATAGAAGATCTCATTTTTATCCCATTGAACGATGGAAATGCGGAACACACTGTGCAGATCAACTCCAACTTGGGGGATGAGGTTCGAAAGCAACTCATCACCTTCCTCCGAAGGAATGCGGACGTCTTTGCCTGAGTCCCAACGGATATGCTAGAAATCATTGCCAAGATTATGGAATATTGACTGGCCGCTGATCTTAAGTGTTGGCCTGTAAAAGAGAAGATGCACAGCCACACTTCGGAGAGACAGAAAGAGATTGCAGAAGAAGTCGACAAGCTTCTTAATGCTGGATTCATCCGAATAGTTAACTACCCAAGCTGAGTCTCAAATGTGGTGATCGTTAAAAAGGCAAACGATAAGTAGAGGATGTTTATAGACTTTAAAAAGCTGAACAAAGTCTGCCCAAAAGATAGCTATCCTCTATCCAGGATTGATCAACTGATAGATGCAACCTCGGGCCATGAGCTCCTCACCTTCATGGATGCATTTTTTGGCTATAACCAAATCTGGATGGTGCTAAAGGATGAAGAGAAAACTGCTTTCGTTACTGATTGTGGTCTTTATTGTTACAGGGCTATGCCTTTCGGACTCAAGAATGCAGGGGCAACATACCAGCGCTTGGTCAACAAAATTTTTAAGAAGTAGATCGATCGAAACATGGAGGTGTATGTGGATGACATGCTCGTCAAGAGTTGAGCTTTAATAAATCACATCACTGACCTTGGAGAGACTTTTAGTGCACTTAAAAGTACAAAATGAAGCCAAATCCGACTAAGTGCACCTTTCGTATGATCTCAAAAAAGTTCTTAAGATTTATGGTGTCGAAATGCGGGATTGAGGCAAATTCAAAAAAAATCTGGGCTATTCAGGAGATGACCACTTCAAAAATAATTAAAGAAGTTCAGCACTTGATGAAAAAAGTGGCATCCCTAAATCGCTTCATCTCAAGATCGATCGAATGATGCATGCCCTTCTTTCAAGTTCTCAAGTAGCCAAAGAGCTTTTGCTGGATGGTAGTGTAGATGGTGTGGTGCTTCCAAGCCTTGGGAGGCCATGGACGGAGTCAGGGTGAGGGCTTCGGGGAGGCTAGGATAGGTGTGGTCCTAGGGCTAGGATAGAAGTTATCCTAGGATGGAGGTGGCATGTAGCTCTTCACAGGCTTGAGGTTCAGGTATTGAGGGCCTTAAGGGGCTTGGTTGGTGCTTCAGAGATCAGAAACATAAGGTGGAGCAAGGAACTAAAGCCAGAGCTTGAAGGCTATAGAAAAAGAATTTTTTATAGGTTAGCCGGCTCAATCCAAAACTAGATCGGTTAAGTCTCAGAGCATAGGCAAAATAGAGAGCTGCACGTTCGGGACTGCTGGCACGGCACAGGACTGGGCTTGCTTAGTTTCAGACTGAGCCGATCCAATGGAACTTTGCTGGCTCAGTGTTGAGACTGAGTCAGCTCAGTGCACGGGTAGAGTTATGTGAGGGTCTATTTTGGGCTAGGGTCTGGGTTGATCTTAGGGGTCTTAAGGCCTGGTTCAAGAGGTCTTAAGGGGGCTAATTCATGTATAATTTGGGTTAGCCTAGGGAAGTTTTTGAGCTGAGATTTATTAGGATTCATGTAAGAACTCTAGGGTATATAAACCAAGATATTATAACTTTTACAATAAGGTTGGAATACAATTGAGCTTTTCTCCCTAACTCTCTTCTGTCTTCTCTCTGGTTCCAATGCCAAAAACCCTAGCTTCTCTCATCTTTCTTAGATCTTCTTCAGTTTGCTAGATTAACACCCAGGTTCATGCAAGAGATTAGATCTACGATCGTGGCTCCGAGCAGTCGTAGGAATAATAATTGGTATCAGAGCCCAGTTGAGCATGGAGGAGGAAGAAGATTGATTTTCAGTAGAGATTAGTAGTGAGATTTAGATCAAAAGGCTTTCTCCAGGCTTCGTGAGGAATGGAGAGATCACAGGGCTGCTATCCACCATCCCTAGTCAAGGTATTTCTCAGCTATACCTGTTTATTGTTATTTGATTTGGATTGATGATGGAGAATAGTGAATTGAAGGTAGGATTAGAGAAGTTTGATGGAAAGAAAAGTTTCATGATGTGGATGGTAAGGATGGAGGATCTACTGATTCAGATGAGGCTGGATTCGGCCTTGGAGGATAGACCAGAGGAGATGACAAACAAGAAGTGGGTGTCCTTAGAGAAAAGGGCATGTGCCATGATTAGGGCTTATTGGGCAGATGAGATTTTGTATGGTGTGTTGGAAGAGAGAACACCCAAGGGATTATGGTCGAGATTACAATAGTTGTACATAGGGAAGAACATGTACAATAAGTTGATGCTGAAGAAGCAACTGTACAGCCTTCGAATGCAGGAGGGTGAGAATGTTGCGGGGCATATTCAACAGTTCGACCAGATGAGCATGGACTTGTTCAATATAGGAGTGGATTTAGAAGAGGAGGATAAAAGTCTATTATTGCTGTGTTCTCTATCTGGGAGCTTCGATCCGTTGGTGACAACTTTGCTATATGGTAAGGAGACATTGGTGTATAAGGAGATCGTATCAGTGCTCAGGTCTAATGAGCAGCAAAAATAAATGACGAAGAGGGAGGTCTTCTAGGAGAGTCTTGTGGTTTCAGAGAAGCATAAGAAAGAAAAGAAGAAGGGCGAACAGAGGGGCAGCAAGGGGTCCAAGAGATGCTTCAAGTTTGGAGAAGCAGGGTACTTTAAGCAGGAGTGTTCGCTTTGGAAGAAGTGCAAGAAAGGAGAAAGCTCGGATTCCATCAGTATAGTCACTAAAAGTGAAGAGTCAAATGAGCTTTTGGTGGTCTCAGAGGAGTCCATAGGGTGTGGTGTATCTGAGAGGGTTTCAGATAGGTCTGTGGAGTGCAGAGGGTTCGAAGGAGCAGCAACAGTGTTTGAGGTACAACGGTAGGCCTAGTAGTGCAACGTTGGATGGTTGGCCTCAGGAGACTTGAAGATAGAGTCGGCTTCTGCGACATCAGCAAGACTTCAGTTCTAGATGGAGCACCGGGCAGAGGTGGCTTCATGGGTGGAGGAAGCTGTGACATGGGTTCAAAGTAAAGGGGTGTGAGGGAGGACCTATATCCCAGCACCAGTGTCGAGGCTGTATAGATCCAGGTGGAGAGGATTGTGCAGGGAGATAGGCATGGCTCTGAGGGGACGGTGTCAGGTGGACCATCAGGATATGCAGCGAGTGCCAGTAAAGAAACATTGCATAATCTCCAGGAAAGTCTAGGATAAGTGATATAGTTGTGAAGTAGAAGGATACCTACAACTCCAAAGGTGGTGTAGAGGAACAAGCCAAAGACTTCAGCGGTGGAGGCGGTCATCTCGAAGGCCTTAAAGGAAGCTCAGTAGCTGAAGAAGAATGGCAGTGACAAAGTGAGCATGAGGGGCTATCAGGACATGTAGGGACAGTAGGATCGTGCAGGAGGATGTTGCCAGGTGTGCCAAGACTTGGGCGCACCAAGATGGAGATTGTAGGTGGTGTGCTGCTCCCAAGCCTTGGGAGGCCACGGGCGGAGCCAGGGTGAGGACTCTGAGGAGGCTAGGATAGGTGTAGTCCTAGGGCTAGGATGGGAGTTATCCTAAGATGGAGGTGGCATGTAGCTCTTCACGGGCTTGAGGTTCAGGTATTGAGGGCCTCAAGGGGCTTGGTTGGTGCTTCAAAGATCTTGGACACAAGGTGGAGCAAGAAACCAAAGCCAGAGCTTGAAGGCTGCAGAAAAAGAATTTTCTGCAGGTTAGCTAGCTCAGTCCAAAACTAGGTCAACTAAGTCTCAGAGTATAGGTAAAATAGAGAGCTGTGCGTTCGAAACTGCTGGCATGGCATAAAACTAGGCTGACTCAGTTTCAGATTGAGCCAATCTAGTGGAACTTAGCTGGCTCAGTGCTGAGATTGAGCTGGCTCAGTGCGTGGGCAGAGTTATGTGAGGGTTTGTTTTGGACTAGGGTTTGGGTTGATCCTAGGGGTCTTAAGGCCTGGTTCAAGATATCTTAAGGGGGCTAATTCATGTATGGGTTGGATTAGCCTAGGAGAGTTTTTGAGCTGGGGTTTATTAGGGTTCATATGGGAACTCTAGGGTATATAAACTAGGATATTATAACTTTTACAATAAGGTTGGAATACAATTGAGCTTTTCTTCCTAACTCTCTTCTCTCTTCTCTCTAGTTCCAACGCCAAAAATCCTAGCTTCTCTCATCTTTCTTAGATCTTCTTCAGTTTGTTGGATTAACATTTAGGTTCACGCAAGAGATCGGATCTACAGCTATAGCTCCGAGCAGCCGTAGAAATAATAGGTGAAATGCCAATAGACATTCGAGGAGCTTAAAAACTACCTTGGCTCACCCCCATTGCTGGCAAAGACTAAGCTCAGAGAAGAATTATTTTTGTACCTAGTAGTCCCCCCAGCAGTTCTGGCAATGGTCCTGATCAAGGAGGAAGCGAAAGTGCAGTGACCAGTCTACTACATAAGCCGAGTCTTGACGGATGCAGAGACCAAATACTCTAAGTTAGAAAAATTAACTTACTCTCTTCTAATTACTGCTAGAAGACTCTGACCTTACTTTCAGGAGCACACCATAACTATCCTCATGGATCAACCAATTAAAGCAGTCCTTCACAAAGCGAATGCCTTCGAAAGAATCGCAAAATGGGCAATTGAGCTAACAAAATTTGACATCAATTATCGATCCCGATCATCGATCAAAATCCAGATATTAGCAGATTTTGTAGTAGAATGCACCATTCCAGATGATGTCGAGCCTGAACAAAATAAAATCAGCATTCCGTGGTTGCAGCCGAGCCCCCCCCAAAGAGAGGGTCGACCTTTTCGAAGGCTTTTGGGCTTTGTACATGGATGGTTCATCCAACGGTGCTGGAGCAGACGCTGGGTTGGTCTTGGTTAACCCCGAGGGAGTCATCGCTGAATATGCATTACGCTTCAAATTTTCTGCAATTAATAATGGGGTTGAATATGAAGCTCTGATCATTGGGTTAAAAATAGCAAAAGAGTTAGAGGCAGACCAGCTCCAAGTTTTTAGTGATTTTCAATTGGTGGTCGGACAGGTTAGTGGCAGCTATGAAGCCCAGGAGGAAAGCATGATGAAGTATCTTGAGAAAGTAAAGAACTTGGCTTTGGCCTTCAACAGTTTTAGTATCCAATAGATTTCGAGGGCGAAAAATATGAGAGCCGATCTTCTCTTTAAATTAGCCACTTTGGTCCCAGTCGAACTATCCAAGAAAGTATTTTTGAAATTCTAAAGTGCCCAAGCTCGAAGGAGTCATAGCCTATTCTACAAGTTGAGCACGAGCCAAGTTGGATCGATCCGCTAGTTTCCTACCTCAAGGATGGAGCTCTTCCTCATGATCTGAAAGAGGCTCGAAAACTCAAAAATCAAGCTTCCCGGTATGTGCTGTATGAAGGCAAGCTGTATAAAAGGTCGTATTCTCTACCACTCTTAAAATATCTCTGACCTTCAGAGGTTGACTTTGCATTATGGAAAGTACATGAGGGGATCTACGGAAGTTATATAGAAGTCAGATTCCTATCACAAAGGCTACTTCGGTAGGGGTACTATTAGCCGATCCTATACCACGACTCTATAGAGTATGTCAAGAAATGTGATCGCTGTTAGAGAAATGCAAACATACAAATATAGCCGACCTCCGAGCTTACTCTACTAAGCGCACCTTGGCCATTCGTGCAGTGGAGAATGGATATACTTGGTCCTTTTCTAATGGCATTCAGATAATGAAAGTTCCTCCTGGTTGTGATTGACTACTTCACCAAATGGGTCGAGGCCAAACCATTAGCAAAAATTACTGAGGCCAAGGTACAGGACTTCATCTGAAAGTCAATCATCTGTCGATTTGGTCTGTCCCAAACTCTCATAACAGATAATGGGTGATAGTTTGCTGGAATGAGGTTCGCTGAGTTTTGCGAAGATCTAAACATCTTCCATCACTTCACGTCAGTGGCCCATCTATAGGCAAATGGTGGAGTAGAGGTGACCAACAGAATTTTACTACAGGACATCAAGGCAAGGCTTGAAAGAGCAAGGGGGACTTGGGGACGAACTCTACCACATCCTCTGGGCGTACCAAACTACTCAAAGGCTACCGACTGGAGAAACACCATTGGCCTTGGCCTTTGGAATAGAGACAGTCATCCCAATCGAGCTTAAACTTTCATCAGCATGGATCGTGGCCTTCGATGAGTAGCATAACTCATAAGACCTAAGAGTCAATCTCGATCTACTGAAGGAAAAAAGAGAAGAAGTCCAAGTTTGGATGGTAGCCTACAGACAAAGAGTATCTAGATACTATAACTCCAGAGTAAAAAGCAATGCATTCAAGGTGGGGGACTTGGTGCTCTGGCGAGCGTCCGTTTTGTAACCTCAAGATCAAGGAAAGCTTGCTCTGATTTGGAAAGGTCCGTATAAAGTATAGAAGGTTGTTCAACCCAAAACTTATTGCTTGAAGGAGCTCGAAGGAGCGACACTCCCGCGAACTTGGAATTCAGAAAACTTAAGAGTGTACTATTAGTAACTTCAATAAATTTTTTCTATTTTAACATCATTACTTTTTGGCGCAAAAATTGTGTAATGGATAATAACTCTGAAGCAATCTAAAGTGGCCCATTAGGAACAGGAGGAGAACCTCGTCCTAACATGGGTAAAGTCAAAGGCCTCGTTGAACTAAGATGAGATGAGGAGAGAGGCCCTACCAATGGCCCTAATGTGCCCCATAGCCTGTTAAGAATAGGAGGAGAACCTCATCCTAACGTGAGCAAAGTCGAAGGCCTCGTTGATGAGATAAGGAAAGAGGCCCTACCAACGATCCTAATATGTCCCTATAGCCCATTAGGAATAGGAGGAGAACCTCATCCTAACAAGAGCAAAGTCAAAGGCCTCGCTAAATTAAGATGAGATGAGGAGAGAGTCCCTACCGACGATCCTAATGTGCCCCTACAGCCCATTGAAAATAGGAGAAGAACCTCTTCCTAGCGTGAGCAAAGTTGAAGGCCTTGTTAAATTAAGATGAGATGAGGGGAGAGGCCCTACTAATGGTCCTAATATGCCCCACAAGCCACGTTAAGAATAGAAGAAAAATCTCATCCTAACGTGAGCAAAAGCTAGGACCTCGTTGACCAAAGATGAGGGGAAAGGAGAAGCCAACAGAGAATCCTTATACGTGTTCTTTCTATGACAATCTGACTATGTTAAATACAAAAAGAAGGATCCTATCTTAGTTGACAAAAGAAATTCCAACTCGGCATCCATAACAAGCATTTCTTGAGAAGGCAACACAAAGAAAAATGGAGTGAAGAAAGTAAAGCCACGAGCTGCCCTGAATTCATGCGAAACAAAAATAATGAAAAGATACCATTTTATTGCGAAAGCAAGCTCATTACATGCAAAACATAGGTCTATGAGACTAATTACACCAACAAAAAGAAGAAGGAGAGAGAGAAACAGAAAGGCCATCGAAATCCTAAGAAGGGTCGGACTCCTCAAACTTCGGACTGGTGGCCATTACCAAAGATTTTTTAAGATGATCGACCTCATCCTCGAGCTCCCTCTGTCACATCATATTATCACAGAACATCCTGTCAGCTTGACGGTAGTTCTCCTCTGACTCTCATAGCCTCCTCCTTAGGACCTCAAACTCGACCTCTGCATCCTTGGTAACTTGACTCTCACAAGCCAGCTCGAGCTTCAGTCATTGCATCTCGGCCTTTTCCGTATCGACCGACTCCTAGAGTAAATCGATGGTCCTCTTCAAAGAGACGACCTCCTCAGCCTCCCTACTCGTACTAGCCCGAAAGCCATCATCGAGTTGCCACTGGAGTCGGGCTACTTCGTTGTTGGAGGCATGAAGCTTTTGTTCTAGCATGGACATCCTATCACTCCAGCCCAGTCGGTAAGTCTCATATGTGAGCTCAGCATCATGCAGTTGCTTTTGAAGTACGGAGAACCTCATCGACCAGTCCCATTCAAACTATGCCTTATCAGAGGACCACGGCAAGCTCCCCTCTAGAAGTTGAACTTTTTCATTCGCCGCCTTAAGTTGAATCTCGAGGGAGCCGATCTTCGCCGTCAATGCTCAGAATTTGTCCCTCTCACTCTTTCAAAGTTTGGCTAGCTCCCTCTCGAAGCTCCCCTTCCAAATACTGAAACTAGCAGCATCTTTCATGTACAAGTTCTAGAGGTGAGTAACCTCTTTGGTCATCTTCGAAGTATTCTTTCATGAAGCTCAAAGATCATCCTCTGTCTTCTTTAACTTCTTCTTCAGCTGATGGACTTTCTTCTTCAGGCTTTTTATTAACAATTTCAGGGGAACCCCCTGAGGCAGTGGGTCAGCATTGATGGGAGACTACATTCAAGATATGAAAAACACTCAGAGGTATAGACAAAAAAGAAATCTACTTTCATTTAATAAAAAATTTTAAGTACAAAATGAAAAAGGATCGAAAAAGCAAAATGTACAACTACTCGAGGATTTCAACCTTGGAAAGGGCGACGAAAGATGAAATCGGAGCACTATCGACTGCCTCGAGTGCCCGAACTAGCTCGAGCGCTTCTGTGGCAGACTCGAATAGACCAGATGCAGGCTTGACGAAGGAAGGATCGACTACAGCATCGGATGGTCCCGCGTTTGCCTCATCTTCCTCCTCCTCCAGAAAGCTGATGTCGAGTTTGGGGAACCTTTGAGCCATCCTGCCTTCACAGAACTTGAAATCCTTGATGAACGCCTTCCAACTGAATTCGATGTTTAGATTCCTCATCTTGGAAGAAGCCTTGAACTCTTTCTCAGCCTGGGTCATTGCCTTCGAGATCAACTTTGTCATTCGAGCCTTCAGTTCGGTGACCTTATTCTCTGCTTCCTTCCTCCTATCCTCCTCTGAGGTTAGTTTGGCATTGAGTTCGGCCGAGATGAACTCCTCTTTCCGAAGTGCCTCCTGGGGACTCCCGATGTCCACCGCCTTCTCCTTTGCAAAATGCTCGACCTCAGCAACCCTCTCTTGAAGATGGCAGATCTCAGCTCGAAGGCCCTCTTGGACCTTCTGTGCTTCCACCTCCTGAATGCCCCATCCTCTTGATGTAGGTGAGCATCTAGTGATCCGACTGCAACAAATGATTGATGTTAAAAAGAAAAGAAAGAAAAGAAAAGAGAGGAGCAGAAAGGTCGACCGACGGAGCAGTTACCTTGAGGATGGTTCCAAGAGAACTCTAAGCGAGCTGTAGTGGATCAAGGTTGGCCATGTGGTCCACCTCCTTTGTCATGGTGAACCTGTCAGTTAGATCCTAGATAATCTCTGGATTATCGTAGGGATCCTCCCCTTATTCGTCGCTATCGCCATCCGCCCCGTTAAGGCGAGCCTTGCAGGACATCTTAGCGATGGCTTTCTTCTTTTTCCTTCCTTCCCCTACCTCTCCCTCGGTAGGGGGCTCTGAAGCCCGATCCCCATTGGAAGGACCCGAGGGCATGGGAGGCACAGAGCCCACGCCAGTGGTGCCAACCTCGGTAGCTAAGGCAACTTCGATGCTGGCGATGACCTCGGGCACAATGACAGTGGAGGTAGGGACCGCGGCGTTGGAATCGTCGACCTTCATCCTCTTCGAGTTATCGCTTGATGCCTTTCCTTTCCTCTTCTTGGTGTAAAGCCCATTGGTAAGCATTTTAGTGGCTTTGGTATCTATTTCTATAATAAAAAAAGAAGTGCGGTCAGTGGCAATACACGTGCAAAATCGTGTGAATTTGAAAAGCCGAAGGTGTACTAGCAGGGTTAAGAGGACTCAAATCCAAGTTGAACAAGGTCTATTTTTTCAAAAGAATAGGAAGGAGAGGAGTTCGGTATGCTTTGAGTTTATTGAAAGCATCAAGGTCGGCTCCGTCTAAGCTAGAAGCTCGACAAACTGACTCCCTAATATAACCCTAAGGAGGGAGATCTAAGAGCAGGATTGGACAATACACCAAAAAGTACTTTTTCTTTCAGTTATGAATGGAAGAAGGGGCACCTTTCAATAACCCCTTCTTACCGAACTAGAAAAAAAGTACCACCAGTCCTTCGTGGAAGGATGTTGCTTAAAGGTGTAGAAATTTTTAAATAGCAAAATGGTCGGCTGGACCTCGGCCAGTTGATAGAGAAAATGGAAACCAATGATGAATCGAAAGAAGTTCAGCATGATAGATGCTAAAGAGATGTTTAAAAATAAAAAAAAAGGCGACTACAAAAGGGGGCAGTGGGAGCCTAAGCCCGACACTCAAAGTTTCTAAGTACAAACAAAATTGGTCGGTCGGAGGAGAGCTGACTCGATCATCGGAGCTAGGGAGTTCAAGATCGTATTCCTAGGGGATTCCATATCAAATTCGGATCAGAGAAAGATTGTCAGGAGTAAGAACAGAGTGGGACATATTCCTAGGATCTACCTTGGCCTAGGGTGCGGGATCAAGAAAGGTCAGTCTAACTGAGCCCCAAGAACTGATGGAGTGGAAGGTTTTGGAAGACATCCGGATCGAAAAAAAATTTCAAAAAAACTCTCAAAAAATAAGAAAAAATGCAAGGCAAATGTTGCTGCCAAAAAATCGAGAGAATAAGAAGCTAGAAAGGAAAAGCATGAATAACCTAAGAGAAGGAATAGAAAACTGACCTAAGCTATCTGGGAAGAAAAAAAGGACAATGAATGCGATGAGAACCAGCCGAAAGAATGTTCGAAGCTTGAGAAGGCGAGGAAGGAGGCTAAGACCCTTGGGAAGAAGATGAACGGGGACCGAAGGAAGGAGAAGACTCAAGCAAGAATGGCTTCCGGAGGAGAGAAGAAGGCCTTAAATAGCCGAAGGTAATCTGAGGCAGTTATGATTACAGATCAACTTAGACGGCTCAGTGTGCACCGCGTGTCCCACTCATCATGATAAAGGAGTGATGATAGGCGGAGTCTTTATGGCACCGTACCTAGGGTAGGATTTTGGTGGAAGATTTGAAGGACCATCTTTTCGAACTCATTTCAAACTTTGAAAGCTTCGATATCAGTGCGATAAACACCAAAATATTTCATCCTGACAAGCACGAAAATCTAAGATCAAACTTTGGTGGTCATTTTTTTCCTTCCTTCGAATTTCGAACTTGAGAGTAGGAAGACTATTGTTGGGGATAAACCCCGCTCTCGTCGAAGTCTAGTCTGATGCTTAGCCTGATGTGACTGGTAATCATAGAAGAGCTTCGATCATAAATTCTTCCTCTTGAGACCTCTCCAATAGCCGAGCTTCGATCGAACCTCTCCAGCAGCTGAGCCCCTTCCAGGCCTCTCTAGCAGCCGAACTCCTTACGCACCTCTCCAGCAGTCGAACCCCTTCTGGACCTCTCCAGCAGCAGTCGAACCCCTTCTGGACCTCTCCAGCAGTCGAACCCCTTCTGGACCTCTCCAGCAGTCGAACTTCTTCCGAACCTCTCTAGCAGCCAAGCCCTTTCCGGGCCCCTCCAGTAGCTAAACTCCTTTCAAACTTTGCCTTTAGTCGGATCCCTCCATCGGATAAATTTTCTTCAGGTCTTACCTCCCGCGGATCTACATGTAGATTCCTCCAGCAGACCTACTTTTAGATCCCCCCAATGGATCCACGTTCGGACATCTTCGATAGACTTTTTTCAAAGATTCCTCCAGTCGCTGGACTTTCGAACCCCTCCCAGCCAAACTTTCAGCAGTCACCCAAAAAGATTGGTAAGTCATAACAATGGACACCACTCTCGACTGGCAAGTCACGATAACAGTTACCATCCTTCATAATAAACTTCACATGGTCTGAGCGATCCACTATCAGACGGTTATGGCTGTTAACATCAGTTTGTTATAGGCTCTATTTATAAAAGGGATCCTTCAGATATATTTTCTCTAGACTCTCTTCTTCTTTTTGAAACTCTGCAACTTTTTCAACTATGCACTCTATTTCTATTGTTCGAAAGAGCTGACTTGATCATTGGAGGGTCTTATCAAAGCCACCACCCCAAGCTCTGGGCGAGACTTATTTTATAGGTCATCGATGGCAACGTCGTCTTCTCCGACTCCAGCACTTGTTCGATGGCAACCAAATTTTGTACCAACAACTCTTATGATTGGATGGCTAAGGAGAATGCCTTAATTATAAATATAATTGAAACTACAAAATTAATTAGATCTAGATTATATATCACATATATAATTAATGATCTAACTAATACATGCTTTGCATACATCTCATGTATCATCACTAAATTAAACGTGCATATTTTTTAGATCTAAAATATCATATATAACATCGGAGAAATAGATTTAAATTTGATCATATCAAAATAAAATTATTCTAGATAATTTATAGAACTATTCTACAACTAGTCTAAACATACATCTTTTCATATCACATATGAATAAATCAAAAATTAAAAATTTTATTTTCTATTTTTTAGATCTGATTACAATAATTATAATATTAAAAAAATAAAAATTAAATAGATCTAAAATTATATTTAATTAAATTAATAATATAATTATACTGGACTATACATAGAACTATTCTATTCTTGGTCTAGTTATGCATCTCATACATATTAGATCTAAATAATTTAATTTTAATTTTTTAATTTTAGATCTAATCATATCTGATGTGGTATCTAAAATTTTTTAATATTATATAAAAAATAAAAATAAAATTAGATCTAAAATAGATCTAAAGAGCTGCAACCTGGCTCTGATACCAGTTGAAGGAAAAACCTATTTTCCCAGCACAGGATCATTCAGATCTGATTGGATCTAAAGAAATATTTTAATTTTTTTTTTAAATATTAATTAGATCTAAAATTTTTTAGATCTGATTATAGAGATCTGATATTAAAAGTTAAAAATAAAATTAAATCAGATTTAATTTCAAATACCTGATTTGGTAATCTAATTATCCTATAATGATCCTGTTGATTTTTGAAGTTCTAGAAGGAGCCATGCATGCACCTGACCTCTATCGATATCTACTCAAGTTGAATCTGAATATCTTCTCCTCATGAATCTCTTCTCCAAAAATTAGATTTGAATCTGATTTGAAAAGCCTTCAAAATGACTTCTGAGGGCAGCCTGTTCGTCTCACGAACACCGTCATGTAGATGTTGAATCTTGTGCCAAAAACCTTAGACCTTCAACTCAGATTTGTGCCTAACTTTTTAGACTTGTAGAAGAGAGGGAGAGAGAGGATAAAGGATGCATGGATATTAGAGGGAAGGCTCCTTTAGGTATGGAAAAAATAAATTACATTGAGGCAATTTTGTGAGAAGAGTTCTTATACAAGATATAGCACCCTAAAGAGTCCCTTTTTGATCAAAAAACCTTATTAATTTAACCATTGGGACTCTTGGACTTGATCTCCACAAAAATCCCTAGATCTTAGTGAGTTTTGATGCCAAAAATCCATCTGGAAGGTGGCAGCATGAAAGGATAAGGAAGAGTCCATGTGCGTCTAGGACTCTTCCCTCAAGAGTTGATCCAAATCAAACTCCATCAAAACCCAATTTAGGCACCTTCAAAAATCACAAAATTTTGCACACCCAAAGTATAATGCATTCCCTATACATATCCAAAAATTAAAGCAAAATAATTTCTAAAGAAATTTTTAAAATTCTTTGATCATGTGACCCTTAATTCTCTTAATTGGGTCAACTATTGACCCTAGTCCAATTACACTAGGAATAAATTTAATTTTCATAATTAATCTAATCTAGACTTATTTCAGTTAAATGAAAATAAATTCATTCAAGATATAAGAATGAGTCAAATCAAATTTAACTCGATTGCGATGAATCAAAAAGATTATCGAAGAAGAAAGTTAGGCTCAATCGTGTGCTAGCATGATTACCTTGAACCTGATTGGATCTAATCCAAATCAATCAAACTAGATTAGCTCAATTGATGACATTCAGATCCAAACCCTTATTTGTATGACCTAGTTAGGTTTAATTCCATATGGTAATGAGACATGTCGTGATCTCCATCATCGACATCATCGAAACACCTTTCGATGGACCAGAACTTTTTTGATTCAGACAATTAGAATAATCAATCATCAAAATCATTCTAATTGCTCTCAAAATCCATCAGTGACACGTAGCAGTATATGGTGGCAACCCATCAAAACTGAAAGTGAACCTTTTGGTGCAGCTACTTGTGTGATTGGGTTCTTCTATCTTGAGCCCCGATAGGATTAGGGTTAAGGTGAACTCGTCAAACCCAATATCCATCATATGAATTAATCATTCGATTTGAATCCTATGTAAAATTCTTATAGAAACTCTTTCTATCATCTTCACTCTGCCATGGCCATAGGCTTATGGACTCAATTCTCATGATCATCATAGGGCTACTCCTCATCTACCGAGGTAGATAGATTCCTTATTGGTGCAATCCAATTCCTACAATGAACGTACTATAGCCAACATATACCTCAGGATTTCGAATGGCTAGAAGATCGAGTTATGGCGTAGTCAAACTATAACACCCTCAAGGTGAATTATCGATGCACCTCAGATCAAAGAATCAGACACACTATTATAACATTAAGCTAGTCATCGATGTGAAGGTGGACTTCCTTATGAATGCTCGAGGTGGTCACGCTCAGTGCTCTCATTGTCTAACGAGTACCTGTACTCTTGCTTCGGTGTCTCCACACCATAGACTCAAGATTCATCTACTCAAAGAAAGCGATTATACACCAATCTTCTGGATCAATCACCATTCTTATGATGATCCTATGGTCAGGAGCAATTTATGAGTTAATTATAAAAATTCATATCTTAAATTTTCAACTCTTTGAAAGTATGAATTGTCATTATCATTAACTCAAAGGATGTATCACATACACTTTAAATACATACTATGATAGAAAATAATTTTTTTATTAATTTATAGTTAAAATTATAAAATTATCCTTAGAAGTGTATTACAAGTGTTAGCTAATCTGACTTTTAGGATACACATCTAACAATTATACAGCAAAGTGACCCTAATCATAGCACTTGAAGCAATGGGATTGAGAACTACTTTCCTTAGGTAACTCTTCCATAGCTTCTTTTTCTTTATCTTCTTTTCTCTTAGTAGGGTTTATAGGTGGAGGTCTATTACTATAAGAGCCTGGTTAATATTGAATCTCAATCTAGAAAGGGTTACTAGGCTAGGTTCAAGACGACGAATAGTTGAATACATAGAAACCTCTCAAAGTCTAGGGCAAGTTAATAAGCTTATTCTAATATGGTTATCTCTTGCAAAGAAAGCTTGTTGCTGCAAAAAACTATAGATGTCAAAGAGCTGGAGTTGGGAGAAAAAGAGGCCACCACTAAGACCTGCAAAACAAGTCCAAACTGAAATTGGGATAGCGCCAACGGGATCCTTCGACGGTCAAGTCAGCTCTCTAATCAAAAGAAATGAAGTGCTCAGGAGAATTAAGATGGAGATGAGCGCTTAGAGAAAAATATACCTGAAGGATTTCTTTTATAGATGGAGCTGGTAACAAACTGATGGTGATAGTCGTAACTGCCTAATAATGGATCGTTCGGGTCATGTGGAGTTTGTTACGGAGAGTAGTGTCCTTTATCGCAACTTGCTAATCTGTTGGAGATTAATAGTTGAAGTTTGGATGAAACTATTATAAGCAATGAAGAACTCCACATCTTAACAGCTTAGGAATGGTTCGGACTTCTCCAAGGTCATCTGTGTATAGACTGATATCTGCTGGGTTGGGGATTGAATTTGCATAGATGCAGAGCTCCTCCTGTTGTTTAAGCCTGCTTAATTGACATTCAGGATGTAAGGTGGCTATCTTATTTGCTAAAAGAAGTTTGGCAAGTGACTAAAGGAAGTTTGTCTGGAAGGCTTGAAGGTTTGAAAAAAAGTCTAGCTTTCCACTGGAAGAAACTCGTCTGGACTAGGAGCTAGCTGGTAGCTATGATAGATGGACCCCACCAAAATACTCTGGCGAGTCTTCACTATTCCTCTAGAGTTCAGCCACTTTCAAGGTTGTCCACAAGTGAATAACTGTTAGGGTAGAAGGTTGGTAAGGGCAGTGAATTCACTGATTTAGAACTGTGGCAAGCTTTTAGGAGGGAAAGTTCGGACTTATTATGAAGATGAGGTCCCTTTGTCAATTCTGGATTATACATTCAAAGTTTCTGACATAGGAATGCCGAGATCCACCACTCAAGATGAGATATAGAAGCTCATCTGAGGAGGAGCTCAGTCAGCCTATGATTCTTGTCATGAGATCCAGCTGCGATGGTGAGATTTGGCTTGAAGGAGATCTAGATGGAAAGAAGTTCGACCATCCTCAAGGTCGGCTAGGCTGAGCTGGGCTGCTCAGGGACCAGATACTTTGTACTTGACTACTTAAGGTGATTGCTTTCGCTATCCAAGTTTGTTTGAAAGAAATTCGACTGAAGGGGGTTAACTGCTTATAGCGGAGGAATTCTACTGCTTTTATTCAAGCTCGTTCGAGTGAGGCCCGTAATGCCTTGCAGGTCATGCGGCAATTTGAAAGAGTTGATTGTCAAAATTGAGAACCATCCAGCTTGCACGAGTTGGAGGTCGACTTTCCCAGAGTGAATTGGAGCCAAGACCTATATGAATCGAGGTATGGTCATGGCCACCACATCAAACTGGACCATCCCAAAGCTAAGCATCTTATTGAACTTCAGCGAGAGCGGATTTATCATCAACACTAGTCCCTCCACTTTCAAGTTCGAAGTTTGAAAGAAGTGCCAAAGTTCTTTTCCACTTTCCTGCTTTCACAAGGCAAAGTTTTGGCATTATCTGCACTGGCGTCGATGTTTCTTCTATATGGGATGACCCAAAAAGATGAATTTCAAAATTTCCATCAGAGAGGTGCTCGAGGTACAACATCATTAAGGCCCTGCCAGTCGCCATGATAAGTGGACATGCATCCAATGGAGATTGGGAAGGAAGAACCTACAATCATAATTATACCCGGTCTCCCTGGGTATTTAAATCTTTTCCTCCCTTTAGAGGCCTTATTCCATTCGAGTTTTCTATCTTCCTAGTCCTCCATCTTCCTCCCTTCACAATGCTTCGTGAAGGTGCTCGACCTCGGTGGAATGAGGGGGGACTAGTGTTGATGATAAATCCGCTCTTGTCGAAGTTCAATAAGATGCTCAGCTTTGGAATGGTCCAGTCTGACATGGCGGCCACGATCATACCTTGACTCATATAAGTCTTGGCTCTAATTCAGTCTGGGAAAGCCAACCTCCAACTCGTGCAAGCTGGATGGCTCTCAATTTCGATAATCAACTCCTTTAGATTGCTGCATGACCCGCAAGACATTGCGGGCCTCATCTAAATGAGCTTGAATAATAAAGGCAGCCAAATTCCTTTGCTACAAGCAGTTAACACCCTCCAATCAAACTCCTTTCAGACGAACTTGGACAATGAAAGCAGTCATCTTAAGTAGTCAAGTGCAAAGTATCCGATTCTTGAGTAGCCCAACCCAACCAACCTTGAGATTGGTCGAACTTCTTTCCATCCAGATCTCCTTCAGGTCGAATCTCACCATCACGGCTGGATCTCACGACAAGAATCACAAGTTGATAGAGCTCATCCTCAAACGTGCTTCTATATCTCATCGCGAGTGGCGGATCTCAGCATTCCTGTGTCAGGAACTTTGAATGTATAATCCAAATGTTGGAAATTATGTCTCAAAGCCAATCATCAGTCTATTGATGGTTGAGATATTATAATTAATTTATTAATTAATAAAAAATATTTAGGCATCTTTTTTCATCATAAGTTTACATCTTCTAATAAACTTCATTATTAGGATGAAGTCCTTAGGACTATTTAGTTTCGATAAAGAGAGGATTTATCGATTAGTCCTTAAATTTATTCACAACCAAATGATAGGCTGTTAATTAGGACGACAGCATCTATCGAGCATAGATCGCTATATGCCATATCGGTTGGTTGTCCTCTTAACCAAAGTGTGTGGAAACACTGGTATGGCATACAGATGAGATGTATGAGTACATCATCATTGAACGTGACCAACTCCTAAAGTATTCTACTGTCAAGAATGTCTTTGATGGGATATAGGTATAAGTATCCCATAGATCTGAGATCACCTTAGTGACTTGCAAGTAACTCACTGTACTTTGGTACTGAACTAACTGAATTTTTAATTCAACAATGAAAGACTTCTGGGCACAGTCAAGTACTTGTGAAGTTGGAGTGTGATCAAGATGGAATTGACCACTCCAAGAGTTGGAGAAGAATGTATCACTGTATTTCAATATAGCAAAACCTTGGCCAGGATAATCCATCAGATGAATTTGGTATTTTGAAATACAATGTGGACAACTTGATCAGAGTTGACAGTTGAACTTTGTTGTGCCTTACGAGCATTGTGGTCAAGGGGATAAATTATATGAAAACTATATCTTCATGGATTGTAAGGATGGTGTTCTACACCTTCGACCTATTCGACCGTCAGATATCATTGCTAGATGGTCACTTTGATTGGTATAAAAATTTATTTTTATACTATCAGCTTAGGTTCGAACCGATGAGATCACACACATTAGAGCTTATGATCTGATCGGATGGTTGATCAATAATTAAGAATTGTTCTAGGGTTAAACAATCAATACGATTGGTGTTTAACCTAGTGCAAGTATTGCAGGAGGATCGATTAGCAATTGGATTGCTAATTAGCTTAATTTGATTAAGCCAATAGGCTGAGATTAAGTTTAATTAAATATAATTTAATTAGATTTAGTTTAGACTTGATTGGATCAAATTTAATTGGTTTATTGGATAAGCCAAGTGCAAGGAAGAACTAATCCTAGTCTAACTAGGACTCGGATTAACCCAATTTTCTAATTTAATTATAAAATAAATTAGAATTAAATTTAATTAAATATAATTTAATTAAGATATTAAATAGGTTAGAATCTTATTTAATTATATTAATTTAATCTTAATTTTATTTGATTAAAAGATCTTGTTTGACCAAGTCAAAATAGGAGTCCTAGTGTGACTAGGACTCCCTATCTCCTTGCGCCACCTTGGTCCCAATGCCCCCCATACCTATTTTTTAGGTATTTTACATGGAAAATCTCTTTCTTCTTGATTTTTATGCCCCCTCCCTCCGTCCAAGTCATATTTGGAAGTTAGGTGGAAGGCCAAGTCAAAGGAGGAATTGATTTTGCTTAGAATTCTATGAGATAGAATCCTTGTTGACCAAAACATCTTTCCTTGAGTGCCCCCCTCTCTTTTAATTAATTATTCTCTTATTTCATGAAAATAATCTTTTTTTTTTGTGCACCCTCTCTTGCTGGTCCATGCCAAAAATTGTGGAGGAGGAGCCCAAGAGTTGGGTGCCCCAACAACTTCCTATTTTTGGATATTCCTAGTCTAGAAATGTGATCTAACTTGGACTCTTCTTTTTCCCTATTTATTAGATGAATTTAATTCTAATTTTTTTATAAAATATACAGCTTTGGGATAGATTTAGGGTGTGCAAAAATCAGAGGAAGAGGATCCTTGGGCGTGGTGGTTCCATAGGCACCAAACTAGGTGTCTAGGTGAGAGAAAAGAGAAGAAGAAGAGGATCTTCTTCTAGGGCTATTTTATTTTCAATCTCTCCTCCTTTATTTTAAGTTTTTTAAGAGATTCTAACATCAGCAAACTCTCATCTTTTTTTTCATATTTTGAAGAGTTCAAATTTCGAAGAAGTGAGCATTGGATCGACCGTCAAAGAAGGATCAGTATAATACTAGTATGCTGTGCTGATTTCCTGCATCGGACTTCAGATTAGAGATAGTATGCTCATGTGGATGACTCTTAAAGGCCGGATGCATGTGCGGCTCATGACTTCATCCTTAAGCTTGGATTATCAAGTTAGAACGTCTAAACTTGCTCAGGTAATAGATCTGATCTATAAACTTCATACCTGCATTTGATGTAGTGTAGATCTAGGTGAATTTGATCAAACTTTTTACTTTCTTATTTGATTTTAATTTTTGATTTAATATCATGCTTTGATCATATAATAGATCTAAAATTTAGGTATTTACATATTTATTTAAATAAATATTTGATTTATTTAAGTCTTCTGCTATAAGATCCTGAAAAGTTTTCAAGATCTACCTATAAAACCCTAGATCTAGTTCCTACAATTGGTATCAGAGCAAGGTTCTTATTGCATGATTTTTATGCATGTCTAGATTATTTCTTAGATTAGATATAATTTATAATTTAATTATTAAATTTTTAAAAAATAAAATATTTTAGATTGCACGGACTGCCATAAGGTTGTCCTGCTGTAAGGTTTATTCCTTACAGTGAATTGTCCTAGTACGTGCTGATCTAAAATATTGATCATAAAATTTTAGATTAGATCTAAGAGATTTTATGATCTGATTAAAAATATTTTAATCTAATTTTAATAATCATAAATGTGTTAGATTTGATCTAGGAAGATTTATGATTGATTATTATTGAAATTGTTTCAATTACATGAACCTGTTTAGATTAGATCTAAAGTAGTTTTATGTTTATTTTACTTGCATATTGATTATGAATCAAATATGCAACCTGATTGATAAAACCATAGTATAAAAATATTTTACAAATATGAAAATCATTTTTGAAAAGCCAAATCCCAACCCTCAGTCCAAAACTTAATTAAAAATTAAGAAGTGATTTGATTAGGTTCTAGGATTATAAATTGAAGATCCTAAGACATAAATCATAACACATTGGGTTAAATGGGTTAGTGAGGATTAGGTCCATTAATTGGGTTAGACCTAGGATTAGTTAAAAAATGGACTTAATTAGAGAATTGACTAGATTCAATCAATTATTGTCTTAGATTAGGTCAAGGATTTTCTACATCAATTACAATAGTTGTAGTTGGTCAAGTCCATATCTTTAACAAGACCCAAGATGGACTTGATTCTTGGCTATGCGGTCTAGCACGAATTGTTAGGTTGATCTAATTGAAATTAATTAAACCAATTGGTGTCTAAGGTAAACTAGACCAGTGATTTTTAATTGGTAGCCCACTTATCTGGTTATTTCTGATGGTGTCTAAGGCAAGCCTGACAGACCCTTCCACAGATTGAACTTATCTGATCTTTTGGTGAGATTATGTTTTGATTGGATCGCTTGACTATTTGAGCTAACCCATGTCAGCTAGATAAATCAGTTTGATTGATTTAGGTGCTCCTAAACCAACCTATTGTCTCAAATTAGCAAACTCTCATCTTCCTTCTCATATTTTGAAGAGTCTAAATTTTGAAAAAGTGAGCATCGGATCGACCATCGAAGAAGGATCAGTACAATACTAGCATACTGTGCTAATTTTCTGCATCAAACTTCAGATCAGAGATCGTAAGCTCGTATGGATGACTCCTAGAGGTTGGATGCATGTGCGGCTCGTGACTTCATCCTTAAGCCCGAATCAGCAAGTTAGAACTTCATACCTGCATTTGATCCATACCTGATTTTCAGTATCAGTACTCTCTTAGATCTAGACAACTATCAAAACTTGGGGCTTCAACCTTCATATTCATAAGAACATGCTCATCTTGGTCGAGCTAGTTATGGTGTGAGCATGCCCCTATAGGTCAATCTTGGTCTAGGTTCCTACCTTTCTATCCTATAGGCAATCGGAAAGATTCAAGTTTAGGTTGTTTTTGCCTAGCTTCTTCTAATACTATTATTCTATCATTTATGATTTTCATAAAATTTTTCATATTATCAAACTTTTCGGTTAAAGCATTAATGATGGTTGCTGTGTTAAGATCCATATTGGTGTTGGGTAGGGAAGTAGGACATTGGTATCGAGTACTTAATCTAGTGGTCATGCAAATCTAGGATGCAGGAATAAGATACACTAAGAAAATTAAAATGCTTGAAAGTAAATTATAAAATTTAAAGTACAAAAAATTAACTTGGAAAATTTTAATTTATAGAATTTAAATTAAAAGCCTAATCAACCTACTCTGATATCATAATGATGCAGGACAACCTAAAAGAAAAGAAAAAAATCCAATCCTAACGATCAAGCTTCCTTTCATTTGTCAATAACAAGTTATGTCCGACCAGGGGCATCATTATTACCAGAACAGATAGCATAGTTCCTACACTATGCTCAGAAGGCATGACTGATTGATATAAGACCAAAGCAAGATCAATCTAAATGATGTAGATGCATGCCATATTAGACATCAGTAAACAACTAGCAAAAAGAAAATAAATAAATAGATAGCAGAAATTAAACATAATCATTAGTAAATGCAAAAAGAAATATGAATGGAATAAAGGAAAGCAAGACATTAAGCCCATAAGAAAATTCAAGAAGATAATAAAAATCCAAATCATGGTAGTTAAGAAACTATCCTGATTATGGCTTTTAATTTTTTAATTAAATAGATCTATCGATAAAGAACTAGATCTTTACCAATGTCGGATCTAAAAAAATAAAAATCAAAGATCAACTGTGAAGAAACGAGAGTCCTTGTCGGTATTTGATTTGTAGAATGAGGGATCACTCTTTTTCTTTCATTAAGATAGACAGAAATCTTGGAGGAGACAGATCTTCTTTTGGTGGAATAGGCTTGTGCAGGTAGATGGTGGAGACAAATCAAGGTCGTAGGAATACTGGATCTCAAGTAGATAAAAGTTAAAAGAATAGAAAAGAAAGTGGGCCTCACACCCTCCCTCGCAGGGCGATTTTGGGTCTCACACCCTCTCCTTCTCGAAGTGATTAATATATGTATTTGTGGGTTTGTAAAATCCTTCTCTTTATCATGAAAGGTACAAGGGTTTATATAGGACCCTAGGAGTCCTATTTCTTTAGAAATTTCCTATCCTTTACAAGAAAAAAATTAGCCCTCCCAATAAAAAAGCAAAACATTATGTCTGATTTTCAAATAAAGTAATATATCATATCTATCTTTTAGGAAACCATGGAAATGAAATTAGTCCTTCAACAAAATAAGTAAGTAATCAAGAATCCTTAAGGAATCCTAGAAAAGAAAAGGAACTCCATGTGGGGCACTTAATGCTTGGCACAACTTGGCATGAGGATCTTGATGAAAATCGTGCAGGATTCTAAGCATGCTTTTCAAAATTTTTTCAAAATAAATATGTAGTGGAAGCTAAAATTAATCTAATATTAATTTAAGGCATGCTATGATTAGATCATATAATCCTACACATGGATCTAGACATATATATATGCAATGAAAAAATTAAATGCATTCGATCAGCAAATCGTATTTGCTAATCGAATTAAGTTCAGAACATAATACCTAAGTGCGGATAGACGATCTCCATTATTGCCTAAGTATGGCTACCGAAGAGGAGGGTGAATTAGGTATTTCAAATTTTTAAACTTAAGATATAAGTAGATTAAACTAATTAAGTACCAAATAAAATATGCTATGTAATGTACAGTGAATAAAAGTAATGAAATAATAGCACACAATCACAAACATAGTTATTTTATAGTGGTT